>CAWUPM010000913.1:0-35520 GCA_963924295.1 Dioctria rufipes
AGTGAGTGATCATTTCAGTCAATCCCCGAAATAATGCTCTTTAAATCAGTCAATACCCGACTTAAAGTGTTATCTTGTCTTCAGTCAAGAGCCGAAGTAAGTTTCTTTATTTCAGTCAAAACCCGAAATAAAGTGCTGGTTAGTAAGTGATTATTTCAGTCATCCCCGAAATAATGCTCTTTAAATCAGTCAATACCCGACTTAAAGTGTTATCTTGACTTCAGTCAAGAACCGAAGTAAGATCCTTTATTTCAGTCAAAACCCGAAATTAAGTGTCTGTTAATAAGTGATTATTCCAGTCAATCCCCGAAATAATGCTCTTTAAATCAGTCAATACCAGACTTAAAGTGTTATCTTGACTTCAGTCAGGACCCAAAGTAAGATTCTTTATTTCAGTCAAATCCGAAATAAAGTGTTTATTAGTAAATGATTATTTCAGTCAATCCCCGAAATAATGCTCTTTTAAATCAGTCAATGCCCGACTTAAAGTGTTATCTTGACTTCAGTCAAAAACCCGAAGTAAGATTCTTTATTTCAGTCAAACCCCGAAATAAAGTGTATGTTAGTAAGTGATTACTTCGGTCAATGCCCAAAATAAAATGATTTGTTAATAAAAGTTCTATACTCAGTCGATACCCGATATAAAATATTAGTCCCACCTAGTAAACCTATCCCAAGCGATGCCAAGTGCAAAAGAGATCGAGATCAGTCAGCTTGTGGTTTTTATAGCCGTTGCTTGCACAGCACACCAATGATGGAGTAACAAAGTCGCATTATCACAAGAATTGGCAGAACATCTGTGCACTTACGGTACTAGTGATAAAACTTACCTAGCAACGAACAAAATGCATAGCAACAAGAAACAGGCAGCAGCAGATGCTGCTGTGATAAATAAAATTTCGGTGCAGCAGCCCATGAAGAAAAATAAATTCCCGTTCGATGTTTTGTAATGATGATATAGAATTGCAAATTGATCGGCTTGATCTGATTATATTTGTGGCATGTATTGAATGCTACATGAAGTGCTTTTGTTATATGTCGTACCCATTTTTAGGGAACTTTGTAATTAGATTAAATTTATTTTATTTTCAGATCTCAATTTTATTATGATAATTTTTAATATGTTCATTTTTCAGGATTGTTTTTATCACGAGTCTAACGGTTCAATCGTATGATAATGGTTTAACTTAATCTGCTCGAAGAGGCTATAATATTGTATTGTATTTATACAATATGTTACATATAAGACAAATACATGGGTTTGTTTGGTTGTGTATCTGTGTTTTGATTGAGAGTGATTAGATTAGATTTTATTTTATAAAATTTTCATGCTATGTTTTTATTATGTTTTCTTTACAGAAGTTTTAATATTTATAAAAATATATTCGAACTAGTTTGGTTCGACCATACTGCCCCCCGTTGAAAGACTGGAGCTGTCTTTCAAAATATTAGCTTACTGACGACTTGAATGAGAAAAGCACTCTTGAACCTAGTAAATAAGGAAAGTAACAGAATACTTTAAGAGAAAAAGAAAAAGAAAAAAAAGGGTGCGGTCCCGATGTTGCCTTCAAAAAGAACGAAGAAACAAAAAAATAATGTACAACCAATAATGCAAATAAACCAGACAAACACAATTGTTATTATAGTCATTTTATTATTTTAATAGTGTTATCGGCCAAAAGTCTTACTTTGATTTTCGTACCGTCATTAGAAGAAAAACGCCAGTTTCTCTTCTTGGAGCATCTTAAAGCAGCCATCGATATTGTATAATCCTCTTTAAATCCCGTTTGATTGTCCACAATAGTGACGAGGAGATCATCATCCGAAATAATTGTAGGCAGTATCGATTGGTCCTTTAAAATATTGCATACAGTCGGTGGATCGCTTGAACTGCTCTCCTGTTGAATGCTGGTTGGTGATTGCTGTATGTCCTCAATTGTAGGTAACTCTGTCTCAGCCCGCTGAATACGTAAACCGCTGTCTTCAGGTGGGTCTGACTCTGGGTTACAGGTGGTAAAGGTTATTTCCTCGATAGTTGCTTCAGGAGATGTTTTCTCAGCCTTTGGGGAAGAAGGAGGTGAATCCTCAATTACGATGATTGGCGTTGGTCTGCTGGTCAACGACATCTTGGTGAGGCTTTGATTAACCTTCAACATATTTGATCGTTGCTGTTGCAATCTGTTAAGGTCCTCCTGTAATTGGCGCATTTCCTCATAGTCCTCGTCTATTGACGGCTAAGGAGATGGTGACCACCCTGGAAATTTCGTCATCCAGATCCCAGTCTTCGTCTGTGGAGTCTTCCTCCGAATGGTGCTTGGAAGAAAGGGGCTTCTTTATAAATTCTCTCTCCAGATTCCATGCTTCCTCGAGCTCCTTCTCCCAGATTCGTCCTGGAGTGATAGGAAACTCATTTTCGCAATCACCACTAATTGATGCGCTCATGACAACTGTTTGAATTTAACTGGTGCTTGATTTAATTTCGTACTTGAATTTATTCAAACATAACGGGTCTTTTTGTTTAGCTCTTGCCTGCATTGATTGGTTGCAGTGAAAGACTTGATATAAAATATAATAGCCAAAAAGAAAAAAAAAATCATATAAATTTCTTGCACCGAAGTGACTTGTGTTTGAAATATAACGGTATACTGCATTTTTTTTTGAATAGTATAATTTGAGTTTCTCTTTATTATGCATGTTTGTTATAGAAACACAATTTTACATTTTAAATGTAACGGTTTAGCTTGAAATTTGTTTGCTTGGGAATGAGTATTTCAATTTGCACTTAACGGAACATGATTGTATGCAACTTTAAATGGGTGGGTGATTTTCTGCTGGAGACTATGTTATGGATTATATTGATGCAATTTTATTTTCTTGTATCGGCATGATACAAATTTTGGCTATTGGTCTTTTTACAACTCCATTTTTTGTCTTTATACTGACTACGCGAACATATTTGTCAGCACCTGGGTGAACTTCAATTATTCTACCTAATAGCCAGCGGCATGCTACCAAATTCGGCTCCTTGATTATTATAACTAAATCTCCTATTTTCGGATTTGAGATTGGAGTTTGCCATTTGGATCGATTTTGTAGAGAATTTAAATAATCGTTGGACCATTTGCGTCAAAACTACTGTTGCAACAGTTGAGAGATGAAACATTGTTTTTATCACAGGTTCAGGTGGAAGTAGTAAGGAAGAACCGATTAAAAAATGCCCCGGAGTTAGGATATTGAGATCGTCTGGATCTTCTGTGATAGGACACAGAGGCCTAGAATTAAGGCAGGCTTCAATTCGTGACAATAAAGTAGTGAACTCTTCAAATGTCAGTGAAGAATTCCCTAAAATTCGCTTTAAATGGAATTTGATTGATTTTACTCCGGCCTCCCGCAATCCTCCAAAATGAGGTGCGGAAGGCGGGTTAAAATGCCAACATACGCCGTCTTGTAGGACTTTATCAGCTCCAATGAAATTAGAGCCACTGTCTGAAAAGACGTCTGTGTTAAGTCCTCTTCGGCTGGAAAACCGTCGGAACGCTGCTATAAAGGCAGCCGTGGATAGATCGGAAACAGCTTCTATATGAATGGCTTTGGTGGCCATGCAAACAAAAAGGCATATTTACCCTTTAAAAATACGATTAGTTTTAAACTTGGAAACCATTAAATTGAAAGGGCCAGCATAATCTAACCCGGTTTGTTGAAAAGGTCTAGTTATTTTGACGCGGGGTGATGATAAATTACCCATAAGTTGATTTCTATTAGATGCGGATTGCTTAAAAGAAATTACGCATTTGTGTAATACATGTTTAACGATTTTTCGTCTTTGTGGGATCCAAAATTCACTTAGAATGTTGGACAAAACCAATTGCGGGCCACCATGCAAAGTTTTTATATGGAAATGTTCAATTATCAAGATTGTTAATTTGCTTTCCTTTGGGAGAATAATTGGATGCTTTTGATTATAGTGAATGTTTGCATTTTTTAGTCGTCCTCCTACACGAATTAATCCGTCGTTATCTAAGAATGGATTAAGAGATAAAATTTTGCTTTTAGCTGGAAGTGTATTCCGTGCTTGTAAGCATTGGATTTCAGTGCCGAAAATTGCATTCTGTGCTAATTTAATGAGTTGAATTTTTGATTGAGACATTTCTTTTGGGCTAAGCATCTTTGGGTCAATTTGTTGCTCTTTAGTTGAGTCAACACATGCGTTCCTGCATTTATGAATGAATCTGATGCAATATGCAACTACGCGTTGTAGTTTAGTAAAACTTGAGAATCTCTCAAACAAATCATTGATGTTTGACTGGGTTGTTGTAAGATGACTTGATCATCTTTGTTCAGCCTCAATCTGGTTAGCTAAAATTGGCTTCGATTTGGGCCAACTTTCTTCACTACCTTGCAGCCAGTGAGGTCCATGCCACCATAATTTATGATCAATTAATAATGATGATTTAACTCCTCTGGAATTAAAGTTGGATTGTCACCAGACCTTACATCTTGCCAAGATTTAATATCGATTAAGCCTTGAATTTCGGAAATTCTATTAGCCACGTATGTTTTATACTTGTTTGGGTGATTAAGGATCCAAGCTAAGACAATGGAGGAGTCTGTCCATGCAAATATAGGAACTTGGCTAAATTGTAGATCTATTTTGATGCGATTTATGAGTCGTGCTAGTAACACCGCACCACACAATTCTAGACGAGGAAGGGAGACGGATTTGACAGGCGCCAACTTTGATTTTGCAATAAGTAAATTGACTTGAACAATTCCTACTTCATCAACAACTTTAATATAGACAGCAGCAGAATACGCTTGATTGGAAGCATCGGAGAAACCATGTATTTGACAGGTGGATAAGTTGCTTGTGGTATGTAACCAACGCGGTATCTTAATGTTACTAATATAATGTAATTCTGTTTTGAATTCGCGCCATTGCTGGTCAATAGATGCCGATATTGGTTCGTCCCATGAACATCCTGCGAGCCATAAGGCTTGCATCAAAATTTTAGCACTACTTACAATTGGAGATATCCAGCCAAGTGGATTGAAAAGCGTTGCGATTTCTGAGAGAACAGAACGCTTTGTAGAGAGACAATCGAATCTCTTTCTGTATTGTAGTGTGAAGCAATCAGATCCTGAATACCAATGAATGCCTAAAGTTTTTACTGACTCATCGCTTGCTAGTCGCAAAGGGAGTTGAACTTCTCTATAATTTTCAGGAATCCTTGATAGTAAATCCGAGGAGTTGCTGACCCATTTTCTCAAGTTAAACCCTCCTAAAATAACAGATTGAGTAGTTGGTCTTGTATTTTGAAAGCTTCTTCCATTGTGTCTGATCCTGTAAGAAGGTCATCAACATAGAAGTCTCGCAACACTATCCTTGCAGCTTCAGGAAATTTGTCAGATTCATCGGAGGCTAGCTGATTGAGCGTTTTGATTGAGAGATATGGGGCTGGCGTGGTGCCAAAGGATACGGTGGTTAATTTGTAGTCTTGAATAGGGTCGTTGTGTTTATTCCTCCAAACTTTTCTTTGATAGTTTTGATATGGAGCTTGAACCTTTATCATTCTATACATTTTTTTTATGTCAGCTGGCATAGCGAATTTGGACTTTCGCCATCTGAGAATGATGGAGAAGAGTTCAGACTGCAGTACTGGACCAGTATGCAACTGTTCGTTTATACTTTTTCCATTAGTCGTTTTTGCTGAGGCATCAAAGACGACGCGAACTTTTGTAGTGGTGCTATCTTGGATCACCGCATGATGAGGAAGATAGTAGCTTTGTTCGTTACTTACTATCTTGCTAGCCACTGTCATGTGACCTAATGTCTTGTATTCGTTTATGCAAGCTCTGTATTGCCGTTCTAGGCTATAGAACCTACATAATGCCATACCACGAGAATCGCCTAAACTAGGACTATCTGCGGTGAAAGGCAGCCGAACTTCGTAGCGGCCTTGTGCGTTACGAACATGAGTTTTTTGATAAAACTCTTCACATCCTTGATCTGCTTTAGACAGCTTTTTTCCTGGATTAACTTTTTCAGTTTCCCAAAACTGACGTAGAAGGTTATCCAGTGAAGAGTCGTCGTCGTAGTGAACTTTTGCTGTTAACGCAGATGCCTGTAAAAATGTGGAAGTATTTTGGAGTTTTCCGAAGAGTATCCATTCGAGGGTACTGTTTTGGGCAACAGGTGTTCCTGGAGGACATTTACGTAAACCTTCCAAGATGATTTCACTATATACATCTGCTCTTAAAAGCAGGTAAACTTTTCCTGGTTTAAAGAAAAATGGATCGGCAAGTGATAGCTGATGTATATGACTCCATTCTTTGTTTGGAATGGTTGAAGGAGGTAAAATGTCCGTAATTGTATCCACTATAAGGGCTGTAACTGTAGTTGCCTTAGTTGTGGTTGAATAAGGATAAATATTCAATACAGTTTGTTTTTGAACATTTGTGAAGTCCTTCTGCTGTATTGACCTCTTCTTCCCATGCACGGTGCGTTTCTGCTGGTAAACATTGTACCACCATATAGATGAAAATTGCATCCCATTGCTTAGTGGAAGCTTGCTATGTCTCGAGTTCGAAGATACATTCGGAAGACTTATCTAGCAAGCTTTTGATAGCCTTGGCTGATTCGTGGACTGCCTTAGGTAGATTGAAGAGTGCTTTCAATTGGGCATTTACTAAAACTCGTTTATTATCATACCTTTCAAGCAATATCTTCCATGCGCTGTGATAGCTCGAGTTGGTCATAGGAAATTGACGCAATAAGTGCTCTGCTTCTCCAGATACACTTGATTTCAAATAATGCAATTTCTGCACCGAAGATAACGCAGAATTTGTATGCACCAGGGAATTGAACAGATCGTGAAAAGGTCTCCAGGAATCATAAGAACCTGAGAAGTTTGGGATTGTGATGGTAGGTAGTCTCGGAGAAGATGAAGTTTCACATTCCGATTTTGGACTTTGTTCAACCTTTGCTTCGAATAAATCTAATGCATCCCTAAGAATACCTCGAAAAGTAAAGTATTGATTTTCCACCTTTGAAAATTGATCATTTGCGAAATAATCGTAATTTTGAAGTTCACTATCTTCCAAAGCCTGCGTGGCTTGAATAATTGTATAGTGATCTTTCTTGTACTCTGACCAAATTTCACTTAGGGCGGTTAATCGCTCAGAAATAAGATCTTTCGTTCGTTTTTCTACATCAGTCTTGTTGTAGTTATTAAGCGATTTTTCAAAGATTATTGCGGAAGTGGCTTGGTTGCCCAAAAGTTTTTGAAGTGCAGACATGTTTAAAAGATTGACAAAATAAAACACTAGACCTTAGATCCGGCTCGAAGGACCATAAAATGTACTGCCCGTAGTTAGAACGTACACGCAAATTTGAATTTACTGAAGACTGCAATGAATACACTGATAATTATGGATTAAGATCAGTGGTTTATCCTCTTATAATTAAAAATACTGTCCACTTCTTTTAACGTTCAATAAACTGACATTTATTTCTTAATATTGCCCACTAATTATAGTAAGATAAGATTATGTATATAAAGAAGGTCAGAGATCCACATACACTAGAAAACACACTTAATAACACAGATTTGTAATGCACAATTTCCAAAAATAGTTGTATTGGGATAAAACTCAACATGTAAGTTTTGGGTCAGAGAAAAGCCGTATTGCCAAAAAATTGCAATATAAGATCGTTAAAAAAGCAATATGTTTATAAAATAAATATAGAGTAAGTTGAATTGATATATTTGATAAATATGCATACGAAGTATATAGTATGTAGATATATATATATATATATATATATGAGTAAATTTGTTATAAAATAGATATATAAATAAATAATAAAATGTTACAAGTGGCTGGTACTCACCGATCTAAACTTGGCACTTGAGGTGGTTGAATTTAAGCTAATGTTAAGACCCTTTGTTCTAATATTTTATTAGAACAATTCTTTATTCCCGTCGAGACCAGGAATAAAGTGTTAATGTTAGTAATTTTAATCACAGTCAAAACCCGATATACAATATGCTTTAAATAAGTCAATACCGGAATTAAAGTCTTGTCTTAACTTCAGTCAAAACCCAAAGTAAGATTCTTTATTTCAGTCAAATCCCGAAATAAAGTGTTGGTTAGTAAGTGATTATTTCAGTCAATCCCCGAAATAATGCTCTCTAAATCAGTCAATGCCCGACTTAAAGTGTTCAGTCAAGACCCGAAGTAAGATTCTTTATTTCAGTCAAAACCCGAAATAAAGTGTATGTTAGTAAGTGATTACTTCGGCCAATGCCCAAAATAAAATGATTTGTTAATAAAAGTTCTATATCAGTCGATAGCCGATATAAAATATTAGTCCCTACCTAGCCAACCTATCCCAAGCGATGCCAAGTGCAAAAAGAGATCGAGATCAGTCAGCTTGTGGTTTTTATAGCCGTTGCTTCCACATGACATCAACGATGGAGTAACAAAGGCGCATGATCACAAGAATTGGCAGAATATCTGTGCACTTACGGTACTAGTGATAAAACTTACCTAGCAACGAACAAAATGCATAGCAACAAGAAACAGACGGCAGCAGATGCTGCTGTGATAAATAAAATTTCGGTGCAGCAGCCCATTAAGAAAAATAAATTCCCGTTCGATGTTTTGTAATGATGATATAGAATTGCAAATTGATCGGCTTGATCTAATTATATTTGTGGCATGTATTGAATGCTGCATGAAGTGATTTTGTTATATGTGGTACCCATTTTTAGGGAACATTGTAATTAGATTAAATTTATTTTATTTTCAGATCTCAATTTTAGCATGATAATTTTTAATATGTTCAGTTTTCAGGATTGTTTTTATCACGAATCTAACGGTTCAATCGTATGATAATGATTTTAACTTAATCTGCTCGAATAGGCTGTAATATTGTATTGTATTTATACAATATGTTATATATAAGACAAATACATGGCTTTGTTTGGTTGTGTATCTGTGTTTTGATTGAGAGTGATTAGATTAGATTTTATTTTATAAAATTTTCATGCTATGTTTTTATTATGTTTTCTTTTCAGAAGATTTAATATTTATAAAAATATATCCGAACCAGTTTGGTTCGAACACCGTTTGCTATGTCGAGAGTAGAGCAGTACTTCGATTACCCTAGTTGGTCCAATATCTCTGTAATATTTGGAAGAGTAGAGGCGTCTCCTACTGTGACTTCGTTCAGTCGCCTGAAGTCAACGACAACTCGCCAACATTTTTTACCTGTTTCATCAAGTTTTTTAGGAACAAGTAATAAAGGAGAATTCCAGGGACTTCGACTTGGAATGATAATGTCCTGGTTTAACATTTCCTTTATTTGTCTGTTTATTTCATCCTTTTGCATTTCGGGGTGACGATATGGTTTTACATTTATCGGACCTGCATCACTAAGGATTGGTATTTTATTGCTAGCAGCATCAGTGTAGATAAGAGAGTCATCTTCTAAAAAGAAGAGATCGTTGAAATCATGGCAAATATTGAGAATGGACTGCCGCTCTTCAGAATTCTAATGATCTAAAACCAAATGGTTTTCTAAGTGTTTTAAACGATTCAAGACAGGGTTTACTATTATTTCCGAACGTGGGGGAAGTTTGATTTGTTCAAGAGGGTGACAGTTTTCTTGTTTTAAATTAGTGCCAGAATGATCACCTCCGTCATCAGCAAATTGTGCTGGTTATATAGTTTCGATGATATTGGCTTAGGTTTACATTATTATTTGTAATATGAGCTTTGTTAACTCTTGAAATATTATTATTCATACAAGAGGAAGAGTTTTCGGAATGAATCTCGTAGGCAGTGGGGCTCGCTGGCAATGGCTTAATTGAACTCTCACATACCGATTCATTCACAGTTTCGCATCTGTTATTTGTTTCTTTATAATCATTTTCCTTTTTATAGGTTTTTTTTACTTTCACCTTCTCGGCTAATTCTGCCGTCATTAATTTTAAAATTTCTGTCATTTTCATTGTCTTTATCACACTTTATATAACTTGGGTTGCTTTCCCGCATATTAGAAATTTTACTTTTTATATTTGTTTCAGTTGAACTCGAGTTCTGGATACTTGCTTCTAAGTTGAGTCCTAGGTATAGCATTGAATAGTTTATTGTACATTTATATTTTTTGAGGAAATTATTTCCTATTATGCAAGTGCGAGAATGGCTTGAGCGGGGTGTAGTTTGCTGGGCCTCTTCACGATAATCTTAAGCTGTTCGTTTCTTAGTCCGTCCTCAAATACACGTATAGCGTATTGTTCATTCTCACTAAGCAAGTACGTTCGGGAAGACGATTCGACAGCTTCACTAGTCGCTGAGTTTAAATCGGACAACTTTTTTGTGAGTCTGTTCGCACACTTGTTCAAATCTTCGCGAGCACCTTGTTTGAGACGCGTCATTTCACCTTGAATAGCTAATCGCGGTCTCTTATCTTGAAATTGAGCATTCAGTTCGGTTTTCAATTCATCCCAATCTTGGAAATCTGTGTATTTCAAGATATCATAAGCCGCGCTGATTAGCTCTGTTTTTACTACCATAAGGACATTTTTTCGATCCGCGGCACCTTTCGCTTATGAGAAAAATAACTCGCAGCATGCAATAAAACGATGTAGATCTCCAGATTTTCTGTCGAATTCTGGGACCATATGTCGTGCATCGGATAGCGATATTTAAAGGCATACAGCTTTATTAGCTGGATTAGGAGGGGAGTCTGTCGGCATATTTAAAGAATTGTTTAAATGCACAAACCGAGTAGCGCGAATGAAACGAGTAGCTGCAAATCGGCGACTGCCTGGAGTCGGAGCTGCTCGCTTTCTTGACCGAGTTACGATTATTTGGATAGATTCACCTTTTCCTAATTATAGCATTTGTCACTTGTCAATTTTACATTGGTCAATATTAGTATCTGTCAAAAACATAAATTAGTGCTCAGGATTTGTATCCACGAGTCAACCAAAACAACAACAAAAAAAACAAGTTTTCACGAAAGCATTAAAAAACGAATAACTTTCACATAAAAACGAAATTTTAAATTTATCGAGGTATGCATTAAATATATATATTATATATTCTGTATATATTATTATAAAGTAATTATTTAATAGATAATAAATCAAATATCTTAGCAAAAATTTTACGAGATCTCACTTACATTGAATTTCCTTTATTCTCTTTTAATAAAAGAAGTCGTCGTTTGTGGCCTATATATTCTCGGAAATCGGATGTCTCCTCATCAGAATCGGTGGATTTTCCTTCGATTTCTGCAATTGCCTGCTACATTTCCCTTATTTTATCAGTTTTGCTGTCCTTACTGTCCATGAGGTGTTGGGTGAGGTCTTCTGGTTAAAGTATTTCACTGTTTTACACAATCTCTGAGCACCTGGCTGGGATTGGGTTGTTTTTTTTTTTTTTTTTAACAACTTTGGATACTCCTAAGCGCCTGGCTTAGGTTACCTTTTATACTTAGTTGGTTTAGTTGCACTGGTAGCTGGGAATAAAATCCGCTCCCCTGCCACCAACATTTTGTCACGGCTGATGCGTATTGGACGTCATCCGCAACTGGACTTGGGACTGCTTTCAACTAAATGAGAAGATCACCAGCCCCTTATTGTTTTCAATGGGTTTTCTTTATTTGGTTGGGAGCATATTCACTTCAAAATTTAACTCAAGGAAACAATTTATCTCTCGCACTTATTTCGAAGTTTATTAAAAGCAGAAGCACAATAATTTTACATATATAAATTCAAATTATATTATAGTACAATAATTTTTAGTTAAGAATTACAAAAAGTTCTACAAAGTTCGATAATTTTCCTTTATTTACTGCCCGACTTCAAAACTTGATAGAACCTGTATGGCTGCTGCTCCAATGTTGCTCATTACTTTTTTTATTGAGGCATATGTCGATATCTCAGCGGTAACACCCCCCTAATTACCTATCATTGCTGAATATCACTTCAAGTGATTGGCGCATCATTCATGCATAGTAATGTATGGGAAACGGCTTATGTACAAGCGAAGTGCATTCGCCTCAAGTGCAAAAGACCCGGCTGCTGATTATGCCTATTGGCTATTTCATATACGTAATTTGATGGGGTCAATGAATAATGCGACAGCAATTATTGATTGCAAAATAAACGCAAGTCGCCAGCTTTTGCAATATTCAATAATGAAAAAAAAAACATTTTATTGCGTTCATAGGGAATGATTGAGGTCCTTGCCCCAAAAGCCATATGAGTTTTATGAAAGTAATGAGTGCATCCAGCGACTCATTACACCATCCCCCTTTGGAAAGGTAATCCACATGTGGACTTTTGCTAAAAACAAGCGAAGTACATAATTTTGTCAAGTCAAAAGTTACGCAGGTTATATGTTTGATATACGTACACTATCGTTACCATGCATCTTACATTTGTATATAAGTTCAGAATTCCTCTAAAATTTTAATTTTCTTGTTTTTCTTTTTGTTTTAGAGAAATCTACCCGCTATTACATTAACCTACTTGTCCTTTTAATTAAGTATAATATTACATCTGCTAAAATTGATTGGTAATTACATTGCGTAATTTCAAGCTTACCATTTTACCTCTTTTTATTTGATATATACTTATATACATATGTATATGTTATAATGTAAAATATGATGCCAGATTAGTTATAATAATATACTAAAAACTAAAATATTTTTTTTTTCGTTTTCCGTACTTGGTAATAGAAAATACTTATGGGTAATACCCTTTTGGTCTATTAAACTTTCCGTTTTTTCGTGGATGAGGTTAATTTTAGCATGAGGGAGGGATATAAATTTGTTGTAAATACTCTCTGAATCTGTTTCATTGCTGTTGTTTTGAAGTAGTTTTGCCTGACTTCGGGTTAATATATTTATTTGTTTTTGCACCTCTATGATCCGGGTTTCTGCATAATCTTATAATCGTATTCCTCCAATTTTATCCTCCAACGCATGAGCCGAGAGGTGGAATCTTTCAAGTTCATTAGCCATACCAAGGGTTTATGATCTGTGATGATGTTAAAGTGGCTACCGTAGAGGTAGGTTCGGAATTGTTCCACCGCATAAACTATGGCTAGGAGCTCTTTCTCTATGGTAGAGTACCTAGTTTCCGCAGGATTTAACGTTCGACTGGCATAATATATTGGTCGATCTTTTCCTATGTCACCCTGGGATAAAATAGCACCTATGGCTAGATCACTAGCGTCTGTGGTGACGTTAAATTCTCTGTCGAACTCCGGATAGGCGAGAATAGGTGCCGTAATCAGTTTTCCTTTTAGGGTCCTAAAATATTCGTCGCAGAATGAATCCCATTTGAATGGAACATCCTTTTTTAGTAGGGCTGTGAGAGGCTTTGCCAGCCTCGAGAAATTAGGGATAAAGCGTCTGTAATAGCCAACAAAACCCAAGAATTCTTTGACATCTTTGGCTTTCTTAGGAGTTGGATATGTTCTGACGGCTTTTATCTTATTCGGGTCTGGCATGACTCCATTTTCACCTACCATGTGTCCCAGATAGGCTATTTCTTTTTGTAAGAAATGACATTTATCCGGCTGCAGTTTGAGACGGTGGTCCCGTAGTTTATGTAGTACTTGTATGAGTTTCCAATTATGGTTTTTAAGTTATAACCATAAATGACAATATCATCAAAGTATACGAAACAGTGCAGACCTTGAAGACCAGTCAGAGCTGTATTCATTAGCCTCTGGAACGTGGCAGGAGCACCTTTCAAACCAAATGGCACTCGGTTGAAATGAAAGTGGCCAAATGATGTACTGAATGCTGTTTTGTCTCTATCTCCTACATCCATAGTAATCTGATGAAACCCGTTTGTACTGCCCGTAGTTAGAACGTACACGCAGAAAAAGAAAAAGAAAATAAGGGTGCGGTCCCGACGTTGCCTTCAAAAGGAACGAAGAAACAAAAAAATAATGTACAACCAATGATGCAAATAAACCAGACAAACACAATTGTTATTATAGTCATTTTATTATTTTAATAGTGTTATCGGCCAAAAGTCTTACTTTGATTTTCGTACCGTCATTAGTAGAAAATCGCCAGTTTCTCTTCTTGTAGCATCTTAAAGCAGCCATCGATACTGTATAATCGTCTTTAAATCCCGTTTGATTGTCCACAATAGTGACGAGGAGATCATCATCCGAAATAATTGTAGGCAGTATCGATTGGTCCTGTAAAATATACAGTCGGTGGATCGCTTGAACTGCTCTCCTGTTGAATGCTGGTTGGTGATTGCTGTATGTCCTCAATTGTAGGTAACTCTGTCTCAGCCTGCTGAATATGTAAACCGCTGTCTTCAGGTGGGTCTGACTCTGGGTTAAAGGGGGTAAAGGTTATTTCCTCGATAGTTGCTTCAGGAGATGTTTTCTCAGCCTTTGGGGAAGAAGGAGGTGAATCCTCAATTATGATGATTGGCGTTGGTCTGCTGGTCAACGACATCTTGGTGAGACTTTGATTAACCTTCAACATATTTGATCGTTGCTGTTGCAATCTGTTAAGGTCCTCCTGTAATTGGCGAATTTCCTCATAGTCCTCGTCTATTCACGGCTAAGGAGATGGTGATACCCTGGCAATTTCGACATCCAGATCCCAGTCTTCGTCTGTGGAGTTTTCCTCCGAATGGCGCTTGGAAGAAAGGGGCTTCTTTATAAATTCTCTGTCCAGATTCCATGCTTCCTCGAGCTCCTTCTCCCAGGTTGGTCCTGGAGTGATAGGCAAATCATTTTCGCAATCACCACTAATTGATGCGCTCATGACAACTGTTTGAATTTAACTGGTGCTTGATTCAATTTCGTACTTGAATTTATTCAAACATAACGGGTCTTTTTGTTTAGTTCTTGCCTGGATTGATTGGTTGCAGTGAAAGACTTGATATAAAATATAACGGCCAAAAAGAAAAAAAATCATATAAATTTCTTGCACCGAAGTGACTTGTGTTTGAAATATAACGGTATACTGCATTTTTTTTTGTAATAGTATAATTTGAGTTTCTCTTTATTATACATGTTTGTTATAGAAACACAATTTTACATTTGAAATGTAACGGTTTAGGTTGAAATTTGTTTGCTTGGGAATGAGTATTTCAATTTGCACGTAACGGATCATGATTGTATGCAACTTTAAATGGGTGGGTGATTTTCTGCTGGAGACTATGTTATGGATTATATTGATGCAATTTTATTTTCTTGTATCGGCATGATACAAATTTTGGCTATTGGTCTTTTTACAACTCCATTTTTTGTCTTTATACTGACTACGCGAACATATTTGTCAGCACCTGGGTGAACTTCAATTATTCTACCTAATACCCAGCGGCATGCTACCAAATTCGGCTCCTTGATTATAACTAAATCTCCTATTTTCGGATTTGAGATTGGAGTTTGCCATTTGGATCGATTTTGTAGAGAATTTAAATAATCGTTGGACCATTTGCGTCAAAACTACTGTTGCAACAGTTGAGAGATGAAACATTGTTTTTCATCACAGGTTCAGGTGGAAGTAGTAAGGAAGAACCGATTAAAAAATGCCCCGGAGTTAGGATATTGAGATCGTCTGGATCTTCTATGATAGGACACAGAGGCCTAGAATTAAGGCAGGCTTCAATTCGTGACAATAAAGTAGTGAACTCTTCAAATGTCAGTGAAGAATTCCCTAAAATTCGCTTTAAATGGAATTTGATTGATTTTACTCCGGCCTCCCGCAATCCTCCAAAATGAGGTGCGGAAGGCGGGTTAAAATGCCAACATACGCCGTCTTGTAGGACTTTATCAGCTCCAATGAAATTAGAGCCACTGTCTGAAAAGACGTCTGTGTTAAGTCCTCTTCGGCTGGAAAACCGTCGGAACGCTGCTATAAAGGCAGCCGTGGATAGATCGGAAACAGCTTCTATATGAATGGCTTTGGTGGCCATGCAAACAAAAAGGCATATTTACCCTTTAAAAATACGATTAGTTTTAAACTTGGAAACCTTTAAATTGAAAGGGCCAGCATAATCTAACCCGGTTTGTTGAAAAGGTCTAGTTATTTTGACGCGGGGTGATGATAAATTACCCATAAGTTGATTTCTATTAGATGCGGATTGCTTAAAAGAAATTATGCATTTGTGTAATACATGTTTAACGATTTTTCGTCCTTGTGGGATCCAAAATTCACTTAGAATGTTGGACAAAACCAATTGCGGGCCACCATGCAAAGTTTTTATATGGAAATGTTCAATTATCAAGATTGTTAATTTGCTTGCCTTTGGGAGAATAATTGGATGCTTTTGATTATAGTGAATGTTTGCATTTTTTAGTCGTCCTCCTACACGAATTAATCCGTCGTTATCTAAGAATGGATTAAGAGATAAAATTTTGCTTTTAGCTGGAAGTGTATTCCGTGCTTGTAAGCATTGGATTTCAGTGCCGAAAATGGCATTCTGTCCTAATTTAATGAGTTGAATTTTTGATTGAGACATTTCTTTTGGGCTAAGCATATTTGGGTCAATTTGTTGCTCTTTAGTTGAGTCAACACATGCGTTCCTGCATTTATGAATGAATCTGATGCAATATGCAACTACGCGTTGTAGTTTAGTAAAACTTGAGAATCTCTCAAACAAATCATTGATGTTTGACTGGGTTGTTGTAAGATGACTTGATCGTCTTTGTTCAGCCTCAATCTGGTTAGCTAAAATTGGCTTCGATTTGGGCCAACTTTCTTCACTACCTTGCAGCCAGTGAGGTCCATGCCACCATAATTGATGATCAATTAATAATGATGATTTAACTCCTCTGGAATTACAGTCGGCTGGATTGTCACCAGACCTTACATGTTGCCAAGATTTAATATCGATTAAGCCTTGAATTTCGGAAATTCTATTAGCCACTTATGTTTTATACTTCTTTGGGTGATTACGGATCCAAGCTAAGACAATAGAGGAGTCTGTCCATGCAAATATAGGAACTTGGCTAAATTATAGATCTATTTTGATGCGATTTATGAGTCGTGCTAGTAACACCGCACCACATAATTCTAGACGTGGAAGGGAGACGGATTTGACAGGCGCCAACTTTGCTTTTGCCATAAGTAAATTGACTTGAACAATTCCTACTTCATAAACAACTTCAATATAGACAGCAGCAGAATACGCTTGATTGGAAGCATCGGAGAAACCATGTATTTGACAGGTGGATAAGTTGCTTGTGGTATGTAACCAACGCGGTATCTTAATGTTACTAATATAATGTAATTCTGTTTTGAATTCGCGCCATTGCTGGTCAATAGATGCGGGTATTGGTTCATCCCATGAACATCCTGCGAGCCATAAGGCTTGCATCAAAATTTTAGCACTAATTACAATTGGAGATATCCAGCCAAGTGGATCGAAAAGCGTTGCGATTTCTGAGAGAACACAACGCTTTGTAGAGAGACAATCGAGTCTCTTTCTGTATTGTAGTGTGAAGCAATCAGATCCTGAATACCAATGAATGCCTAAAGTTTTTACTGACTCATCGCTTGCTAGTCGCAAAGGGAGTTGAACTTCTCTATAATTTTCGGGAATCCTTGATAGTAAATCCGAGGAGTTGCTGACCCATTTTCTCAAGTTAAACCCTCCTAAAGATAACAGATTGAGTAGTTGGTCTTGTATTTTGAAAGCTTCTTCCATTGTGTCTGATCCTGTAAGAAGGTCATCAACATAGATGTCACGCAACACTATCCTTGTGCGTTACGAACATGAGTTTTTTGATAAAACTCTTCACATCCTTGATCTGCTTTAGACAGCTTTCTTCCTGGATTAACTTCTTCAGTTTCCCAAAACTGACGTAGAAGGTTATCCAGTGAAGAGTCGTCGTCGTAGTGAACTTTTGCTGTTAACGCAGATGCCTGTAAAAATGTGGAAGTATTTTGGAGTTTTCCGAAGAGTATCCATCCGAGGGTACTGTTTTGGGCAACAGGTGTTCCTGGAGGACCTTTACGTAAACCTTCCAAGATGATTTCACTATATACATCTGCTCTTAAAAGCAGGTCAACTTTTCTTGGTTTAAAGAAAAATGGATCGGCAAGTGATATCTGATGTATATGACTCCATTCTTTGTTTGGAATGGTTGAAGGAGGTAAAATATCCGTAATTGTATCCACTATAAGGGCTGTAACTGTAGTTGCCTTAGTTGTGGTTGAATAAGGATAAATATTCAATACAGTTTCTTTTTGAACATTTGTAGTTTCAGTTTTTCCCAGGCCAGTGATTTGAATTTCCACGTTTGTAGTAGATGATTGCAGCCTACGTGCGGCGGCTTGGGTTATAAATGAAACTTGAGAGCCTGAATCTATCAGTGCCCTTAATACCAACATGTTTCCCTTTTTGGTAGGAACGTTTAACAATGCTGTGGCAAGCAGTGCTTGTGTGGTACGTTGGTTTTCTGCGTGAAGCGTATGGAGAGACTTGTTGGATGGGGAAGGTGAATTACAAGGTTGACCTTCTGATTGCTGTTCCCTTGGCTTGAATTGGGTCGAGACCCTTGGAGTGGCATTATTCCTGTGAAGTAAAGAATGATGCTTCCTTCCACATCGCTGTCATGAAAACTTACTCGTACAAGTTTTCGTGTTGTGGCCTTTTGATAGGCAGTTATTACACAATTGATTTGATGTGACAATTTTGAATTTATTGTCTACATTAAGTTTTATAAATTTCGGACATTGAAATAGACGGTGCTGCTCTTTGCACAAAGGACATGCTTGGGTGTATGAAGTAAAATGGGTAGATGCTCTCGGGACTTGAGCATTTTTGGTGGCTAGGGACGGTTTGGTAGCGACTATGGCTTCTAAAATTCTAAATCTAGATTGTAAAAACATTTTTAAAAATTCAAAAGTGGGAAGTCCTTCTGCTGTATTGACCTCTTGTTCGCATGCACGGTGTGTTTCTACTGGTAAACATTGTACCACCATATAGATGAGAATTGCATCCCATTGCTTAGTGGAAACTTGCAATGTCTCGAGTTCGAAGATACATTCGGAAGGCTTATCTAGCAAGCCTTTGATTGCCTTGGCTGATTCGTGGACTGCTTTAGGTAGATTGAAGAGTGCTTTCAATTGGGCATTTACCAAAACTCGTTTATTATCATACCTTTCAAGCAATATCTTCCATGCGCTGTGATTGCTCGAGTTGGTCATAGGAAATTGACGCAATAAGTGCTCTGCTTCTCCAGATACACTTGATTTCAAATAATGCAATTTCTGCACCGAAGATAACGCAGTATTTGTATGCACCGGGGAATTGAACAGATCGTGAAAAGGTCTCCAGGAATCATAAGAACCTGAGAATTTTGGGATTGTGATGGTAGGTAGTCTCAGAGAAGATGAAGTTTCATATTCCGATTTTGGACTTGGTTCAACCTTTGTTTCGAATGCATCTAATGCATCCCTAAGAATACCTCGAAAAGTAGAGTATTGATTTTCCACCTTTGAAAATTGATCATTTGCGAAATAATCGTACTTTTGAAGTTCACTATCTTCCAAAGCCTGCGTGGCTTGAATAATTGTATAGTGATCTTTCTTGTACTCTGACCAAATTTCACTTAGAGCGGTTAATCGCTCAGAAATAAGACCTTTCGTTCGTTTTTCTACACCAGTCTTGTTGTAGTCCACTTCTTTTAACGTTCAATAAACTGACATTTATTTCTTAATATTGCCCACTAATTATAGTAAGATAAGATTATGTATATAAAGAATTAGGTCAGAGATCCACATATACTAGAAAACACACTTAATAACACAGATTTGTAATGCACAATTTCCAAAAATAGTTGTATTGGGATAAAACTCAATATGTAAGTTTTGGGTCAGAGAAAACACGTATTGCCAAAAAATTGCAATATAAGATCGTTAAAAAAGCAATATGTTTATAAAATAAATATAGAGTAAGTTGAATTGATATATTTGATAAATATGCACACGAAGTATATAGTATGTAGATTTGTAAATTTGTTATAAAATAGATATATAAATAAATAATAATATGTTACAAGTGGCTGGTACTCACCGATCTAAACTTGGCACTTGAGGTGGTTGGATTAAAGCTAATGTTAAGACCCTTTGTTCTAATATTTTATTAGAACAATTCTTTATTCCCGTCTAGACCAGGAATAAAGTGTTAATGTTAGTAATTTTATCCTCAGTCAAAACCCGAGATACAATATGCTTTAAATCAGTCAATACCCGAATTAAAGTCTTGTTTTAACTTCAGACAAAACCCAAAGTAAGATTCTTTATTTCAGTCAAAACCCGAAATAAAGTGTTGGTTAGTAAGTGATTATTTCAGTCAATCCTCGAAATAATGCTCTTTAAATCAGTCAATACCCGACTTAAAGCGTTATCTTGACTTCAGTCAAGACCCGAAGTAAGATCCTTTATTTCAGTCAAAACCCGAAATAAAGTGTTTGTTAATAAGTGATTATTTCATTATATACCCGAAATAATGCTCTTTAAATCAGTCAATATCCAACTTAAAGTATTATCTTGACTTCAGTCAAGATCCGAAATAAGATTCTTTATTTCAGTCAAAACCCGAAATAAAGTGTTTGTTAGTAAATGATTATTTCAGTCAATCCCCGAAATAATGCTCTTTAAATCAGTCAATGCCCGACTTAAAGTGTTCAGTCAAGACCCGATGTAAGATTCTTTATTTCAGTCAAAACCCGAAATACAGTGTATGTTAGTAAGTGATTACTTCGGTCAATGCCCAAAATAAAATGATTTGTTAATAAAAGTTCTTTATCAGTCGATACCCGATATAAAATATTAGTCCCTACTTAGCCAACCTATCCCAAGCGATGCCAAGTGCAAAAAGAGATCGAGATCAGTCAGCTTGTGGTTTTTATAGCCGTTGCTTGCACATGACATCAACGTTGGAGTAACAAGGCGCATGATCACAAGAATTGGCAGAACATCTGTGCACTTACGGTACTAGTGATAAAACTTACCTAGCAACGAACAAAATGCATATCAACAAGAAACAGATGGCAGCAGATGCTGCTGTGATAAATAAAATTTCGGTGCAGCAGCTCATGAAGAAAAATAAATTCCCGTTCGATGTTTTGTAATGATGATATAGAATTGCAAATTGATCGGCTTGATCTGATTACATTTGTGGCATTAATTGAATGCTGCATGAAGTGATTTTGTTATATGTCGTACCCATTTTTAGGGAACATTGTAATTAGATTAAATTAATTTTATTTTCAGATCTCAATTTTAGCATGATAATTTTTAATATGTTCGGTTTTCAGGATTGTTTTTATCACGAATCTAACGGTTCAATCGTATGATAATGATTTTAACTTAATCTGATCGAACAGGCTATAATATTGTATTTATAAAATATGTTATATATAAGACAAATACATGGCTTTGTTTGTTTGTGTATCTGTGTTTTGATTGAGAGTGATTAGATTAGATTTTGTTTTATAAAATTTTCATGCTATGTTTTTATTATGTTTTCTTTTCAGAAGTTTTAATATTTATAAAAATAGATTCGAATCAGTTTGGTTCGAACACCGTTTGATAAGTCGAGAGTAGAGCAGTACTTCGATTACCCTAGTTGGTCCAATATCTCTGTAATATTTGGAAGAGTAGAGGCGTCTCCTACTGTGTCTTCGTTCAGTCGCCTGAAGTCAACGACAACTCGCCAACATTTATTACCTGTTTCATCAAGTTTTTTAGGAACAAGTAATAAAGGAGAATTCCAGGGACTTCGCTTGGACTGATAATGTATGATTTAACCTTTCCTTTATTTGTCTGTTTATTTCATCCTTTTGCATTTCGGGGTGACGATATGGTTTTACGTTTATCGGACCTGCATCACTAAGGATTGGTATTTTATGGCTAGCAGCATCAGTGTACACTGTAAAAAATATTAGGACTATTCCCTAAAATGTAGGGAATACTCCCTAAAATTTAGGGAAAAAAACCCTACATTTTAGGGTATATTCCACTACATTTTAACGAATATTCCTTACATTTTAGGGAATATTCCCTAATCTTATCGAAAAATACCTAAGCTTTGTGGCAATAATTTGTGCAAATTTTTTACTGTGTAGGTAAGATAGTCACCTTCTAAAAAGAAGAGATCGTTGAAATCACGGCAAATATTGAGAATGGACTGCCGCTCTTCAGAATTGCAATGATTTAAAACCATGTTGAGATCTCCAGTACAGATTCCAATGCTATTGGGCTGAGTTAAGCAGGTCACAAAAACACATAACTTTATCTTTTTAATTTTATTCGCACATATATATTATGTATTTATCTCTTTAAAACAAGTCACAAGAACCCATATATATATATCATTTATAACTTTATAGATTTAATATGTTGTGTATAAAGAAACCGTAACTTAATACTTGTCTTCGAATTCAAGAAAGACTGCCATTCTTGAGCATTTTCAGCGACCATGTCACCGCGCATTCTTTGTTTTTCTTTATTTTTTATTTTATAAACCAGGTCACCGCTGTGATTAGCCGGTAGTCACCTGCATATTTCGTAATGACGCGTTTTCACAACAAACCCAATAATTCTGAGTTTGTTATGAAATGCGATACACTGCAAGTTTTAACAGTGCCACCGTTTAAGCAAGACCTGATTGCATTTATTGTGTAAGGTCTTGCTTTTCGCCACACAACAATGACCTAGTCAAAAAGCGATGTCAACCAATTCTTGTTTCACATAGATTAATTGATTATTTATATTCAAAACAAGAATTGATTGATCTCTATTCACAACATTCCTCCCCCTTTCTGAAGTCGGAATCGAGGAATTAGCGAGATGACGTGGAAGTATGAAGCCGCTATTACTGAAGGCAGTTGTTTGTTTACTTATTACAAATTTGATTTTTGTTTTTTTTTTTTTGTTTACAATTTTTCAGAAATGAACGAAAGACTTAAAGCTAAGTACATAAGTTTGATAACAAGGGGATTACTTTAGTTGGAACCCTATATGTATGTATATACTTCAAATTAAGGAATAAGTAACATTATAGTTATTACGTAACACAATTAAAATCCTAATAATATTTTCATAATAAAATAAATGGCTTTGTTTTTGGGTTTTTTTTTTCACATTTTCCCTTTAAGTACAAAACATGCATATTTCCTGTTGCTAAGAAAAACAGTATAGCTCTAAGATAATATGTATATATATATATATGTTATTATTTTTTTTTTTTTTTATAGAAAAAACAGACATGTATAGGTACACATTTTTTCATTATCTGTATTTTTTATTCTTTTTCTTTTTAACAACTATATAAATAAAATAAACATAAACATACTATGCAGTTATATATTAACTAAAATATATAATTAATTATTTTTCCCCTTTTTTTTTTATTCAGAGCACAGAAAACGTTTTGTTTTGTTTTGTTTTTCACTTTTGCCGTAATATCGTGGTGACTAACACAGTATATATACATATATAAAAAAAATATAAGAAAATATACCTTTCTACCTTTCTTTGTTGTTTCAGTTTTTTGTAATATATGTACATACTTCAATCTATTTTTAGTTTTTGTAGGAAGCGTGATAAGTAATGTATCTAGAGAAACGTGTTATTGCTAAAGTTTATAAACATATATATATATATATATACTCATCAATGTAGTTATCCCCTTTTTTTTTATAATTTCTTTGGATGCAGTTATTAAACCTCATATACGATTGGCTTTATTTGGTTTGTATTCACAGAACATTTGGGCGATTTTTCGGTAGGAAGATCTATGGGTGTTGGGATTGGTTCTATCTTTGTGGGTACATCTGCCGTTTTTATTTCATGCAATTTAGTTGATCTTATTGTTTCGTTCGGGGCTTTACCTTTACCTTGAGAAGTAGGGTGCAAGATTACGAGATTGGATCGCGCTAAGGTGGGTTCTTCCCTCTTCAATCGTCGTAAGCATTTTAGGATTATGCATCCGAGAATGATTGTGACAAGAATTGCGATTATTCCAGTATTGGTGTGCGTTTGGATTTGCACTCTCTGCCTTTCCCTTCTTGTCTTCACCAGATCTATTTCCTTTTCCAAATCTTGTAAATCTTGACTTTCGTTAAAAAGTGCTAAATTATGATTTCCGTGGGTGTTTACTTTTAAACTCACATTACTTTTAGCATCTTGTTTTTGATAGAGATCGGGGTCTATCAATATTTTAGGTACGTTAAAAGGATCGGGTTGGTGTATCGCCGAGTAGTGGCTGAAACTAGTTTCGAATGGTATTTCGTGTTCCGCTAGAGTGTAAGTACAGGGTTGTTTGAGAGAAAGAATTCCAGTTCCGTTCAGCGTTATGTGGCCAAAGTGATTGCTGCAATTCGTAAGCAATATACTTGTTTGAGGGAATACAAACAACCAAGTGTTCTGCCTTACCATTTTTGTAAGTACATTAGGGGTGTTCCCTATGATTCTGTGTCCACAAAGGGCCGGTTCAGATAAGGGATTATTGAACAGGTTCGCAATACAGTTTGATCTGTTGACTGTTAATCTTTTGGGTTGCGACTGGAAACAAATGTGTAGGGCACCCTTGGTGGAGGTGGATTTTTTACAGTGCTCTTTGAAGTCTCTATCTGACATTTCTATATATTGATGAGCTTGGGTGTTATTTAGGAAGTAATCCGATTCAATTTCAAGAATTGCCGACGTTTCGGTTGTAATGGAAGTGGGAAGTATGTAGATCTTATTAAGGGTATACATAATGTTTTCGGGGAGTGGTAGAAGTATCCTAATAAATTGCTTATTTTTCACCTGTATGGAGTCAGTCTGGACTATTTGATTCATAATTTTAAAGTCTACGAGGATATTGGTCAGCCCTTTTTGACTTATCTCTGTGTATGTTTCCGCTATATCTCTTGCCGATAATATGAGGGGATGCAGTGTGTGTTGGTGTAAAGCATTTATTATTGTAAATTCATTTGTTATTCTTTGGTATATTTGTTGAAGTTGGTGTAATATGTAGATTAGCATTGCATTGATGTCTGTCTTAATGTGCACATTTCTCATTTCAGTTTTCGTTATTTTGGTGTAATTTATAAAACTATCCACCAGTTTATTAAATCGCTCCCCTAAATTTTCTTGTTCTAAGGTTAGATTCGCGAAAGCATGATGGACTTCATTGAAATTAGATTTTACAATACTTATTTGCTTTTCCATTAAATGAACATTTTCGGAGCTTTGTTTGTCTAAATTATCTAACTTGGTATATATCTCCTGAGCGTCCCTATCGTCCATAGTTCCAAACAGAAATTTACTGGCCCTACCTACTATGTCAGCTAAAGCTCGCTTTTCCCTGGTTTGCATATACAAGTTTATGTCCCATAATCTATTTTTAATCTTTCTTACTTGCTTGGTTAATTCTTCGTCCCAGACACGACACGATTCTACTTCTACAACAGTTTCTAGCTGTTTGCAAAGATCTTTCATTGTTGTCTCGCACTTTTCGATGAATCCCAAGGCTTCGGTTTCCTGAATCATCCGAATTTGCGTGTAAATGGTCCAAGTTTGGGAATATAGGTATGTTGGTGTCAGAGGTTCGAATACCACGCCAGTGGGCTGGAGTGAGGTCACGTCCACTTGTGCGGTTATTCCAGATATCAGTATGATTATGCACAACCACAGCAGCATCATCTGTAGATAATAATAATTTTAGTTAACGGTCCTCAGTATCAATATTTTTGTTTGTTTGTTTGTTTAGGCTAAAATAATTTTAGTCTATTATTATGGACTCTTCTTAATTTTCGCCCAATTTGCAGGGTACAGTTTACTTCGCTATCTATTCTTTTGATTTCATACGGTCCTGTCCAGTTTGGCGATAGTTTGTGTTTTTTACTGGGATTTCTTAGCAGAACTTGGTCACCTACATGAAATTTAACTATTTTTGCATTCCTGTCGTAATATTGTTTGGACTTTACTTTGCTCTTAAGTAGTTCTTCCCTAACCTTTTGGTGGAGCACTTGCATTCTCCTTTTCCTCTGGCACACGTAATCATCGTAATTGTATAGAGGTTCGGGGTTCCTTTTGAGATTATTAGGGGGTGGGTCATAGAAACCCCATAGCGCTTCCATTGGAGTATGCTTACCCCCAACATGTGGTGCATGGTTACGTACATGGACTGCTTCTTCAAGCCATTGGTCCCACTCTGTAATGTTTTCATCCACTATATTTTTTAAGTATTCAATCAAAGGCCCGTGTACTCTTTCCAGTGCTCCGTTTGCCTGAGGATGATATGCAGTTGTCTGAAGTTTCCTAACCCTAAATAGCCTGCATAGCCGCTTGAATAGATCGCTAGTAAAGTTTGCACCCTGATCGGTAACTACTGCTTTTGGGATCTTATATTTCAACATCAGCTTGTAGAATCCGTTGGCTACAGTAGATGCTTCTCCGTTTAGCAGTGGCACGCAGTCAAATATTCGGGTTGTGTCATCCAAAAGTGTGAGAATGTATTTATGGCCATTCTGAGTTTCTGGCAAAGGACCTACAATATCGATATATACTTTGTCAAAGGGTTTCTCGGCGACAGAACTAATTACCATAGGCATTTTTGTATTTTTACTATGTTTATTCCTACTACATTTAACACATTGCTTAATAAACTTATGAATATCCCTTAACATACCTTTCCATTTGTAGCTTTTTCTTATACGTTTATATGTTTTATAAATTCCCAGATGTCCTCCTAGTGGTGCATTATGGTAATCACGAAGAATGGTATCAATATCATTCCGGTTACCTAAAATTTGCACATTTTCTTCGTCTATCGACTCTGTTGAACTAATGGAATTAGTTTCGGAGTCTCGTTCATTCACAGTTTCCTTTTTAGGGGTTGTGGGAAGTATATCTTCAATTTGGGTTACATTATTATTAGCTTTAGACCTAGATCTAGTTACTGCGAGACATAATTTCTTGTCTTTTTCACTAGTCTCCGAGCCTATTCCACGATGGACTTGCGCTCTTGTAATTATTTTAGTGTTATTAAGTTCTTCGGTTTCGTTATACGCGCTATATCTATCATTTGTTCCTTTAATAGCGTTGTTGTTCACAGGTTGCTCACTATTATCGCTGGGTATTCTGCTTAATGCATCTGCGTTCTTATTGTATCTCCCCGGTTTATATTCGATATTATACTCATACTCTGAGAGCTTATGATGGAATCGGATTAGTCGGGAGGTCGGATCTTTAGTATTAAAGATTCCTTTAAGCGGCTTGTGATCTGTATAGATTGTAAATTTTCGTCCATATAAATAGCATCGAAAGTTTCTTGTTGCCCAAACTATTGCTAATAGCTCTTTTTCAGTGGTGGAATAATTCCGTTCCGCTTTATTCAATGTCCTACTTGCGTATGCAATAGGTTGGTCCTGGCCAATCTCACCCTGAGGTAAAACAGCACCAAGTGCCTCTCCACTAGCATCTGTGGTTAACATAAATGGTTTGTCAAACTCTGGGTATATTAATAAAGGTGGAGTAATTAATGCCTTTTTTAGTTCTGTAAAGGCCTTTTCGCATTCCTCCGACCATTTGAAGGAACTATTTTTACGCAAGAGTTTATTAAGTGGCTCTGCAATTTTAGAGAAATTGGGTATAAACTTTCGGTAATAATTTGCTAATCCCAGGAACGACTGAACTTGTCTCACTGTTTTCGGCTTTGGAAAGTCTTTTACGCAACTTACTTTAGAGGGATCTGGTAGAGCCCCTTTACTCGAGCATTTATGTCCTAAGTAGATCACTTCTTTTCTTAGGAAATTACATTTTTCTATTTTCAGTTTTAGATTGTTCAATTTCAATCTTTCTAATACCTGTCGGAGCTTGTTGTTGTGGTCTAAAAGATTTCTTCCGTATATGACAATGTCGTCTAGGTACACGAAACACTTGAAACCTTGGAGCCCAGTTAAGACATGGTTCATCAAGCGTTGAAATGTTGCTGGCGCCCTTTTAAGTCCAAACGGCATTCGTTTGAATTCAAAATGTCCATGTGGAGTACTAAAGGCTGTTTTAGATTGATCCTTTTCCTCTACTAAGACTTGATGATATCCACTAGCCAGATCTAAGGTAGTAAAATATCGGGAGTGCCCCAGTTGGTCGAATATATCTTCGATCCTAGGAAGTGGGAATGCATCTCCTATTGTAATAGAATTCAACTTCCGGAAATCGACAACAACACGCCATTGCTTTTCCCCATTTACTCCTTCTTTCTTGGGAACAACAAGGAGGGGTGAATTCCATGGACTAGTGCTCGGAGTTACAATGTCATTTCTTAACATTTCCTCCACCTGGTCTCGTATTATGTTTTTTTGTACCTCTGGTAGTCTGTACATCTTCTGATTAATAGGCGAATGATCTTGTAGGATAGGGATTTCATGTTTAATAGAATTAGTACAGGTTAATTTATCTCCTGGTAATAAGAATATATCGTGGTACTCATGGCATATATCAAGCACCGCTTTTCTTTCTTCCTTGTTCAGGGTATCATCCCATAAAATTTTCTCCTCCAAAATTTTAATTCGCTCCTTCGCCGTGTGTTCATTCGTATTGCTTATGCAGAACGCACCAGCTTTAATTCTCGCATTAACTTTATTTTGTTCACTTGCTTTTATGCGCTTATTACCTTCTTGTTGTGGCGGCGTTGCAAGCTTACGCGTTATAGTTTTCGCGCTAAAATCTTTTAAAGCAATAATGTCGTAATCTAAGATTGGTTTTATTTCCATATCTATAACATCTAAACTTTGTTCACTTTCATTAACATTAAGTAGAGCAACTGTTATTTCCTTATCTACAGACTTTGTCAGACAGTTTCCTATAAAGATACCTGGTTGCAATTCTTTTGAGAAGCACACAAATTCACCATCAATTTTAGTGGGGATTTTTACCAGTTTTTCTGAACGTGCAGGTATGTGGATTGCTTTCTTAGTCTCAAACCTTACGAGTCGCTTTCGACTGACTTGTATGTTTTCGCTCGGTTTGGAAAAACATCCCTTAGTTACCTGATTCAGTAACTTCATCTCTTTTAGTGGCGCTGTATTTTGTGTAAGCGATTTTTTGCCAGGTTCTTCTTCCTGACTTATGATCGGTCTAACACAGTCAGAACCCCTATGGAAACTACTATTTCGCTTCAATTTCTCTAAGCGAGCGTGAGAACTGAGTGGTATTGAGAATGGCATCCTGTTCGTGTCTGTTATTGGAAATTCTAGTGTTCCTTTGGGGCACTTAACATTGCAAGTCTTTGACAGGAAGTTATAGCCCAGTATCCCATCATATGGAACGTTATCCTCATCGCTGTCTTTGACCACATGGAATTCGCATGTCTGTGGATTCTTTAGTAAGAATTTTCCCTCACATGTTCCTGTCGTCTCGCCTTCCCCGAAGGCACCATTGAGGCTTGTTTTATTCCTTTCGTTGATAGGAGTGTTCGATCGCAACGTAGATTTTTTTAAAAGGCTAACGTCAGCGCCTGTGTCGACTAAGAGTTCGACCGTGGATCTAGCTGCTATATCCAACGGCAATTTTACTGAACACTTAGGATTTTGGGCGGGCTGACACCATTTTTCTTCAACGTCTTTTAGGCTTCCGCGGTGTCGACGCAAGCCTATTTTTAGTTTTCCGACTGGTTATTTGTTTGTTTCCGTATTTTACTCTCCCACTCTTGTTTCGCTCGGCAATTATTTAACGTGTGCCCTTTTCTCTGACAAAACTCACATCTATCTGGAGTGTTTGCCGTAGTTACTACCTGTGAATTCGCTCTTTCACTGAATTGCATCGAATTTACTTGAGGTCTTTGGTTAAAGGGTTTTCTTCTGCAATTCTGCACGACGTGTCCATAGTTTTGGCAATTTGTGCAAAACCCTGACTTTTTTCTTTCAAAGCATTCCGCGAATGTGTGATTGGTTCTATTACAGAAGCTGCACCTTACATTCGGATATCGTCTGTTATTCTCAAACCGGCTGGGAGCTGGGTTTCCCTGCCTCCCTTGATATTGATTTCTTGGTTGTGGTTCAATGAAAGAACTCGGCATTTTGTGGGATGGGTTAGGGAACATTGAATAGCCGCTTGTAGCTATTGGATTCATTAAACCCATGCCTAAGGGATTATGAACTATTGACATTGCCTGTCTTTCAGCTTCCTCTAATTTTTGAGCCTTTTCAAGTACAGAGGTCAACTCATTACTTGTGTCTTGTAACAGAAACATTTTATGGGTGGGATTTATTATCCCTGTTTTGAATACATAAATCGCAGTCTCTTTTAACTCAGTTTGTACTGCTGTAGCAGCTTCACCATTATATCGTTGAGAAATTTGGGATAGACAGCTTTTGTATAACGCATGGACTTTATTTGCGAAATCTGTCAATGTTTCGCCGGGCATCTGATATAGTACTCGAAGTTCATTTACCAAGGCTACATAGCTTTTTGTGTTTACCAGTTTGCTATGAATCTTGGTTTCTAACTCACTGAAATTCTCGAACTGTGTTCCCTCTAAGGAAGTAGCTGCTCTACCCCTAAAACGTGTTGGCAGTAGAGTTAAAAAGATAGGAATTTCTTCGGCAGTTAAGCAATTCATTACATATTTGCAACAATTGGTGAACACCGTTACCTCTGGTGCGAGGCTTGGGCCTATTTCCCCAGTTAAAATAGGTATACTATTGAAGATTAACTGGTTCACTTTTGAAATATCAACATTTGCCATGTTTGCGTCTTGTGGTATTGCCTCCGGTTGTTCCCGTAATTCTTCAGAACTGTAATGGTCACCCCGTTTTTCACCGTCTTTTCCTAATTCTGATAGGGACGATAGGGATTTAGTTCGTCTCTTATACACTCGACCTGATCTCAATGGCATAGGAATTTCAGTATGATTTTGAGAGATTCCACTGGCACCTTTTTCGGTCGGTATTGTGTCTGTATCCTCTGAACTATCTGAACTATGGTTTGGACTGGTGTTGTCAAAAGAGAAGGAGTTTATCTTTTTCCAATATCGCTTTTGAGCTGAGCTTAAGATGAAAAACGGGAATTCTCGTTTCGGCTTGACATCAAGGGGAGTCGAACTAGCTTCCGGTTCATTTGATGTATTGTTTAACATTCCACATTAAGAGTTAAGTTTACTATTGTATATTAGCGTATTTAAGTATATTTTTTTTGTTTGGTTTCTTTTTTATTATTCTTCACTGGTGATTATCAAACCGTTCTACAATTCTACGTGCTTTAATTTACACGTTTATCGTGATAACAGTACTTTACTACTTTTAATCTTGGAGAGAAAACTGGAGTTAATATAAATTTTATATTGGAAGTTGGGATAGTTAATATTTAAATGTGTAGTAGTTTGGCCTTTTTGTCTGGGCTGTATGTATCACTGTCCCATGTATGTGGTACTTAATTCAGGGGGTTAAAGGTAACGGGGGGAAATATATTCAACCACAAAGTTGAACAACACTCGTAATTCTGCAAAAATTTAGGAATATTAAGAATAAAGGCCAAAAGTTAATAGTTTTCACTTTATTTTCTAATTAGATAGAATATACACATATTTAAGAGTGAGATGAAATCACCAAAAATTTCCTATTGGCTGGATAAAAGTTTTTTTTTTTTTCGGCTCTTATGCGGTATATCGTATAACCAGGTAAAGTAAATCGTGTGTACGTCAGATTGCTAGGGTGCATAATTAGGTACTTTATCGTTTGTGACAGAGAGAATAAGAACTAGACCCAAAGTATATAGCATAACAAAGACGTAGTGGTTAGAATAACAGAAGTACTCTGTACGAGATGGATTCCACATAACGTTCACTTCGTGTAATAATTGAATGGCACGTATGTGTATATATGTATATATATATATATATTTTTTTTATATTTTAAATGGTTTTATGGAGACCTTTCTTCACGGTTTCAGTTTTAGCAGAACACTTTTTTTTTTCTTTAAGTTACGCAATATTTTCTTATGTAATTTATACAACTATCTATTTTTACTACTGTGCGTGATTCATAAGGCAACAAAAAAAATACATACATATTAGGTATATGCGAAATAACACGAAGAAAAAAAGAAACACTGTAATTTAACGCTCATCAAAACAAAACCAAACAAAAGCACATAAAAAATTTTAAACATAATTTTTTGTAATGCGACTACAAAAGTAAATTTCTCTAAATTTTCTCCCCAGTTCTTTTTATAATTAAAATTTAATGTTTTTCCACTTTTTTTGTTTTCTGGAAACTTACTAAAATATATAATTCACTAGGCTAAATTTTAACAGATTAAATATTATTCCCATTTCTGTGTTATTAGTCGTTTGCAATAAAATTTGTTTGTAATAAAATTTTTCTTCCAAACCTCCTGCTTGAATCCAATTTTACATAGAATCTAGTATCCACTTACTTTTTTTTTCTTGATGTTTTTTCTGTTAAAAACTCTTTCTGCTTTCACTTTACCCTATCTAGTCGATGTACGGGAAGAATAATATCTGGAACGTGAATTTGTTGTTGTTTTTTCTTTGTTTCTCTCTAGTCTCCACTGGATTCCTCGTTGAAGATCAGTCTCTAGGCAAATTGAATAGCACCCCAAAGTCAGACTCAACTCCGGGTTTAAGGATTAGGGTTTCTTGTCCACACTATTCAATCCTACCGGCTGCGCCAAATAATGTTGAGATCTCCAGTACAGATTCCAATGCTATTGGGCTGAGTTAAGCAGGTCACAAAAACACATAACTTTATCTTTTTAATTTTATTCGCACATATATATTATGTATTTATCTCTTTAAAACAAGTCACAAGAACCCATATATATATATCATTTATAACTTTATAGATTTAATATGTTGTGTATAAAGAAACCGTAACTTAATACTTGTCTTCGAATTCAAGAAAGACTGCCATTCTTGAGCATTTTCAGCGACCATGTCACCGCGCATTCTTTGTTTTTCTTTATTTTTTATTTTATAAACCAGGTCACCGCTGTGATTAGCCGGTAGTCACCTGCATATTTCGTAATGACGCGTTTTCACAACAAACCCAATAATTCTGAGTTTGTTATGAAATGCGATACACTGCAAGTTTTAACAGTGCCACCGTTTAAGCAAGACCTGATTGCATTTATTGTGTAAGGTCTTGCTTTTCGCCACACAACAATGACCTAGTCAAAAAGCGATGTCAACCAATTCTTGTTTCACATAGATTAATTGATTATTTATATTCAAAACAAGAATTGATTGATCTCTATTCACAACAACCAAATGGTTTTCTAAGTGTTTTAATTGATTCAAGACAGGGTCTCGGTCATAATGGGCGTAAAGGATGTCATAACTACTTAATTTTTCCCAAGCTGGAATAAGTTTTTGGCGATTTAATTTGACAATATCAGAAGTAGAATTCAACATCGAGATTTTTGCTGATTTACCATGTGGATTTACTAAGGTATCTCCTATGAAAACAATCGGTTGTATTTCCTTTTTTATGCATAATTCTTCCTCGTTAAAGTCTACATGAATGTTTACTATTACTTCCGAACGTGGGGGAAGTTTGATTTGTTCAAGAGGGTGACTGTTTTCTTGTTTTAAATTAGTGCCAGAATGATCACCTCCGTCATCAGCAAATTGTGCTGATGTTATATAGTTTCCATGATATTGGGTTAGGTTTACATTATTATTTGTAATATGAGCTTTGTTAACCCTTGAAATATTATTATTCATACAAGAGGAAGAGTTTTCGGAATGAATCTCGTAGGCAGTGGGGCTAGCTGGCAATGGCTTAATTGAACTCTCACATACCGATTCATTCACAGTTTCGCTTCTGTTATTTGTTTCTTTATAATCATTTTCCTTTTTATAGGTTTTTTTACTTTCACCTTCTCGGCTAATTCTGCCGTCATTAATTTTAAAATTTCTGTCGTTTTCATTGTCTTTATCACACTTTATATAACTTGGGTTGCTTTCCCGCATATTAGAAATTTTACTTTTTATATTTGTTTCAGTTGGACTCGAGTTCTGGATACTTGCTTCTAAGTTGAGTCCTAGATATAGCATTGAATAGTTTATTGTACATTTATATTTTTTGAGGAACTTATTTCCTATTATGCAAGTGCGAGAATGGCTTGAGCGGGGTGTAGTTTGCTGGGCCTCTTCAATTTTATATGAATGCTCTGCCGGAAAGGTGATTAACTTTTGTAAATTTTTTTCACCTCGAGCTTTCACGATAATCTTAAGCTGTTCGTTTCTTAGTCCGTCCTCAAATACACGTATAGCGTATTGTTCATTCTCACTAAGCAAGTACGTTCGGGAAGACGATTCGACAGCTTCACTAGTCGCTGAGTTTAAATCGGACAACTTTTTTGTGAGTCTGTTCGCACACTTGTTCAAATCTTCGCGAGCACCTTGTTTGAGACGCGTCATTTCACCTTGAATAGCTAATCCCGGTCTCTTATCTTGAAATTGAGCATTCAGTTCGGTTTTCAATTCATCCCAATCTTGGAAATCTGTGTATTTCAAGATATCATAAGCCGCGCTGATTAGCTCTGTTTTTACTACCATAAGGAAATTTTTTCGATCCGCGGCACCTTTCGCTTATGAGAAAAATAACTCGCAGCATGCAATAAAACGATGTAGATCTCCAGATTTTCTGTCGAATTCTGGGACCATATGTCGTGCATCGGATAGCGATATTTAAAGGCATACAGCTTTATTAGCTGGATTAGGAGGGGAGTCTGTCGGCATATTTAAAGAATTGTTTAAATGCACAAACCGAGTAGCGCGAATGAAACGAGTAGCTGCAAATCGGCGACTGCCTGGAGTCGGAGCTGCTCGCTTTCTTGACCGAGTTACGATTATTTGGATAGATTCACCTTTTCCTAATTATAGCATTTGTCACTTGTCAATTTTACATTGGTCAATATTAGTATCTGTCAAAAACATAAATTAGTGCTCAGGATTTGTATCCTCGAGTCAACCAAAACAAAAAAAAAAAACAAGTTTTCACGAAAGCATTAAAAAAGGAATAACTTTCACATAAAAACGAAATTTTAAATTTATCGAGGTATGCATTAAATATATATATTATATATTCTGTATATATTATTATAAAGTAATTATTTAATAGATAATAAATCAAATATGTTAGCAAAAATTTTACGAGATCTCACTTACATTGAATTTCCTTTATTCTCTTTTAATAAAAGAAGTCGTCGTTTGTGGCCTATATATTCTCGGAAATCGGATGTCTCCTCGTCAGAATCGGTGGATTTTCCTTCGATTTCTGCAATTGCAACTGGTTAAAGTTTTTCACTGTTTTACACAATCTCTGAGCACCTGGCTGGGATTGGGTTGTTTTTTTTTTTTTTTTTTAAACAACTTTGGATACTCCTAAGCGCCTGGCTTAGGTTACCTTTTATACTTAGTTGGTTTAGTTGCACTGGTAGCTGGGAATAAAATCCGCTCCCCTGCCACCAAAATTTTGTCACGGCTGATG
>CAWUPM010000914.1:0-46971 GCA_963924295.1 Dioctria rufipes
CGTCCACATCCATGATTTAACGCTTCGATATGCACATTCCATGATTAAACGCTTTGATATCTGCATCCATGATTAACTGTTTTGATATCCACATCCATTGATTTACTCCAGGGTACAATTACTCTAACCTTGATTCACTCTGAGTTTCATTTAATCTAACACTTATTGCATCCATGTCGTACAGGTTTCATTGATTCACTATGTGTTTCATTTAAGTAGTATACTCGTACATATATCTTTAGCAAATAAGATAAGTCCATACCAAATTCCACAATTAAATTAAGGTCTTCTAGTTCTACGCACAAGATCATCTAGTATGACTAATTGACTAACAAAGCCTATTATTCATTTTCTACAGAACATGAAGCACATATTGGTGTTAATATGCTGTTTCCATCTGGAAATGAGACAAACACGAACGAAATCCTACACAATAAGTCCCCTGAACATTATAGAATGCTGTATTTGGATTTCGGAAAATTGCAAGTGTACCACAGTACATGGAATATACTAACGGAAATAAATCTAATGGAACTGGACAACCAAACGCATATGGCAGAACAGGCGGAAAACTTAGTTCACCGACTATGTTCAAATTGCTCTCAAACCGATGAGATACACCTGGTACGGCAAAAACAGGTCCATTCGCTCTTAGCAAATATCAAGAAGAGAACAAGTTTCATTCGAAAAGTGGTCCCACAACCAAGATCAACAAGAACTATCTTCGATGGAATAGGAAATGCAATGCACTAAGTACACAATCGACTCGAGGAGCTGGAAACAAATACAAAAGCACTGGCCTATCTGGAAAGACAGCAGACCAGTGTAGTCAAAACAACACTACAGCAAATCCGAAAGCCGTTGATATCTCTTCAGGAATAACATCGTCAAATAAATTATTAAAATAATTAAAATAAAGTGGTGCAGGATATCGTGTAGCTATGTGTCCAAACGGGAGACTAGCTACGAATCGTTGCGACGGAGTCGTGGTGCACCATTTTTATCCACCGCCGCCCTGTTAGTTTATCCACGGTACGTCCGTCAGGTCTGGTACTAAAGCATTTCATTCAGTACGAATTGTAGGTGGGTCTATTTTGTTTAGAAGGTTGCTAATATGTGGGGTCGGACTTTTGATGGATGTCCGCCAGAATCGAGATGTGGTGGATTTTATTAAAATAGGTATGCAAAAATTTTTTTATGTTAAATTTTGTTAAATTAAACGCGTGCAAACGCGGCGGTAACGCGCAAACGTCTGTGCTATCGTTACTCTATTACATCTGGTGGCACGCAACAATCCACAGAAGGATTTTGGGAAGAAATCTGGTGTATCATGTCACCAAAGCTTATGAACCATCTTTATTGTTCCTGGTGATATCAGGAGGTTCTTTCCTTGGTGCATATATGAATATATGATTATGTCCGTTATATAAAAAATTGTATATTTTAGGAGTATAAATGATCTGTGCTTGAGAAAATTAATTCGGTATGTTACGTCCCGGAAAATGTAACATTATGGGTAGTGGGGTGTTCTTAGACGGTACTAGGAAGGCCCGATATTTGTTAGTGTTAGTACTACGTGCACGCTAACTATTGGCTATACCGTACGATGTTCCCTTCCAGCCACGGAAATCTTCAGCGGTGTTCCTAATGCTACATGTGGAGTGGGTTTGTATGCCCGTTTTGTGTTACTAGAAACACGAACTATGTGCGGTGTAAATTTCCCTAATTTCTAAGCTATATTTCATTGGGTTGTATAGGTTAATTTAGTGAGAGTATTTCCTATGATAAATCATGGTGCTGTTGAGTATGTGAAAGTGCATTACATGGGTTCACAGGTGTTTTACTTTATTATATATATGGAGTATTAACGTGTGATATTCTCGGTAAGTATTCTTTATATAATAAATGTATCCTATAAAATGGAATGAAATGAAATGTAAAATATATTAACAATAAAATTTATATATTATATATTATGTATTTTTACGTTTATGTAGGGGGGGGGGGGGGGGGAGGGAGTATTCTGCTTTATTTTTCGTCGTTGTTGTGGGGCCTCCTTTTTGGTGAGAGGATGTATATTGGGCTATCGTGCTCTCTGTTGTATTTCGATTCCCATATCACCAAGATTCAAGATTCAAAGAATTTTACTGAGACTTCATTTCTAGAATACATGGCACTTTTGACATCTTAAGAATAAAAGTATAAATGGCCGACTAGGTGTATGTCTGGCTAAAAAATTGTTATTAAAATGAGTGCTAATTTCTTGTACAAAGAGTTTGATTGAGGTAGACTTATATATGGTCTTTACAAAGTGATTGTGCGGTGTATGTTTGCTCCCGACATATATTCTCAGTGTTGCCTCAAGGGCTTTTAATCTAACAAAACACTTACAAACTAGTTAAAAAAAGGTCCCCTAGGGGACGAATACATTTACTTTAATTGTATCACTCTTTTCCGTGGCTGCAGTCTAGCCACTGCTTACATTTAGGTTATATTATTTATTTTTATTTTCACAGCTTTTTGATGCAGTCTTATATGTTAGGATACGTATGTCTGAGGTTTTTTATTATTTACTGTTTACAGTTTTGATTAGAATAGGGACATTTAAAGTATATACTCATTATTATGATTAATGATTAAATTTCGTGTTTATGAAAAAAACTGAATAGGAGTGGATATGTATTTATACCTAATGTAATATTACCTGTTTAGCTAGTTTTAATAATCTTCCTATTTAGCAAATTTTATTTAGTCAGATATTTTGAACTTTGGGGAATTCTAATTTTAATTTTAATTTGTACTTTGCCTTGTAATGTCGTGGCTATATTTTTGCCACCTCTAAGTATAGATTCCAGTCGCGGGCCATAAAATTCCCGTCCGATTTGATGGATCTTGATTACCCCCTATAGTTAAAGGAAGAATACTTCTCGTAGAAAGGAACAGAAAACTGATTTGCGGGGCTCGGCAGCACCAATGACAGAGAGCATTCGTGTAGCATATTAATAGGTGAAACGTAATAGTTGTCGAGAAGAGATTCTCTACGGTTGGTATCGTAAATTGAGCTAATTGTCGGATTTTGGTGACTTTCCAAACGTTCTAGAGATTTGTTGCCTAGTTTTATCAAGTACTGTGTCAGGGGTGTAATAGCCGACTCAGCGTATAGGACTGAGTTGGAAGAAAAATTTTTATTGGATCTTCTATGTTTGCCCGTGCAGAATCTTAGGATTTTTCTTTCGAAACGGTTAAGAAGTTTTTCGGCCGTGGGTGATATGAAAACCCAGGCAATATATCCGTAGGTTAAGATTGGTCTAATAAGGGTTTTGTAAATCAATGGTTTGGTACTTTTGTCAATGCTTTTAGAGGTAAGGAGTGGTTTGAGTATAGCGGATGCGGCCTTCGCTTTGTTTAAGACTTTTCTTACGTGAAATTTGTTTTGAAGGTTTATACCTAGGTAAGAAATTTCATTTTTAAGCGGAATGTTTTTAGTATTAATTGCTAGGATAAGCGTTTTGCTTTCTCTGGCTGCCAGGTGATGCCCTTTACCACTGGCGTTTCTAAAAAAGATTAATCCACATTTATCGCTGTTGATATTGAGACCCCATTCTTTTTAATAGTTTAGAAGTGTGGGTAACTTGTTTTTTTAATTTATCGAGTGCATTATGGGGTTTTTCGTCGCTTGCGAGCACTATCGTATCGTCCGCATAAAGTATAGCGCCAGGTTCTTTGATCATGGGGTCCATAAGCGGGACGTCGTAAATAAACAGATTGAACAAAAGAGGTCCCAATATTGAACCCTGTGGGACACCTGAGCTTATTGGGATGGACTCCGAGAGGTCTTTGCCGATTAGAATTGAAGTACTTCTGTTAGAGAGAAAGTTATTGAAGACTCTTATCAGGAAGTTGGGAATATTGAGACGCATTATTTTAAATATGAGACCTTTCTTGCAGTTTTCCCGACAGCACTCTTTCATATAGTTTACCTATGTTGAACAGCAGGGAGATAGGCCTAAAGTCTCTGATTTCCTTGGGAATTTCCTTTTTTGGTTATTGGGATGATTATCGCTTCTTTCCAGGTGGAGGGATATTATCCATTATTTATGGTTAAACAGAGTAGCCAGTACTGTATCTAGGGGATTCTGGGCATTTGCGGACGATGAAGTTTTGTTATGTGATCTGGGCCTGAGGATTTTTTATTGTTGAGGTTGTCCCTCAGAAGTAGAATATTGTGGGCCGATGTAAATGTGGATTGGTCATTGGGGTTAGCGGCATTGTTAGCTGACGAAAAATATGTTAGAGGGTCTCTTAAGTCCGGATTGGTAAGGTTGTTAATGCTTTCATGGACCAGCCTATTTAGGGTTGTATTGAACATTGGGTTTATTTCCGATTATAAGTTGGAGAAGTAATCTTTAAATGCAACCAATTTATCTTCAGTATTTGTTAGATCCTGGTTATTGTATGTAAGGGTGTCTTTGGCAATGTCCGTTCCAAAGTACTTCCTGCCACAGATTCTATCAATTTCTTTGAAAGCATGACGGAATGGTGTAATTCTGTGTAATCTTTGCTGAAAAGCAATGTTTAGCTCGATTCTAACTCTGTCCTTAATGATTTTGTTCAGGCACTGGATTCTAGAGTGTAATTCTTGATATTCGCTGTTAATTCTATTAAGATGTCTGTGAAATGTCCTCTTGAGTTTTCTTAGCCAGGTGTTTTTAAGTTTGAGCAATTTTTTAGTCGTAGTTGAGATATTATTATATTTATGGTTATTAGCCATACGAGTGACCGAGTGCCTCAGGGTACAGTCAGCCATGTCCGCATTGATCTTTTGGATGAGGCTGTCAATCCCATAATTAGGGATGTTCGCTTCTAGTGGGATATTTAGGCGATTAAACTTAAGGTTTAAGTGTGGCTCTGAATGAGTTCCAGTCCGTGTTTTCGAAACTCGTGTAAGACTCTGGAGTGAGTTGGAGGGCTGAGTGGTTGATCAAGTTGAGGTGCATGATAACACCGAAATGATCCGAGGGAGAGGAACTGTGAAACAAGTAGGCAAGTTGGCTGGGCTTGTTGAGGACACTAGAGAGGCAGAGACTAAGAAGAAATTTAATACTGAGGAGGATCTCGGGAATGTAGGACTATTGGGAGAAATTAAATTCATGGACAGGAAAGGTCCGTTGTGGAACCAGTTATTTATACTTTTACCATTTCTGTTGTTTGATACGTCTCCCCAGCTAGTATGATGAGCGTTGAAATCTCCCCCGATGATGACCGCATCAAAGGTGTTCGAAAAGGCAAATAACCTGTTCAGTTCTCTAGTAATGTTAGTGTCCGAGTTAGATGGGATGTAGATACTACAAATCAGAAGTTTTATCTGAGAATTCGTTTCGCTGTTGAGGGTGATGCATACTGAACAAGTCGAGAAAGAATCGCTTAGGAAAGGAATATGTGAAAATTTTATCTTATTGTCTATGACAACCGCTGTACACCTGCCATTGTCATTGCGAGCGATTTTAATATTATGCCGTTTTAACAGATTCGTAAGCTCAATTCTTTTGTCTAGAACAATCAAAGAATTTATGTTTAATGTGAGTACTTTGATGTAGGAGTTCATTTAGATACGATTGAGGGCTACAAATTTTACGTATGAAAACATCCTATACTCTTTGTTTTGTAATTTGGTAGGTGAGTAGATATACTATGCCGGTTCTGGATCACTGTTTTAGCTTCCAGGATTTCGCCACAGATGGCGCCACCGTCGCTAGGTGGTGTAAATCCATACTAAATGTGGGTTTGTGTCTTGGATGTCCTGGTTTATGTCTTGGATGTTGGGGATACGAGACCACTTTGGGGGATACGAGACCACTTTTAGCACTCTCCAGCATAGGGAAATAGCATAGGATTTCGATTTTGTTTCTGAAGTTCGCTTATTTTTCATCTCGAATCTTGGGGATACGAGACCACTTTGGGGATACGAGACCACTTTTAGCTCTCTCCAGCATAGGGAAATAGCATAGGTTTTCGATTTTGTTTCTGGAGTTCACTTATTTTTCATCTCAGACTCGTAGCCTCTAAGTTTTTCATCTCGAGTTTTGGGATACGAGATCACTTTCAGTTCTATATATTTGTGAAGGGGTGGGAAGCTTTATTGATGGATTTGGTCTTGACTGCGCCCTAGCGGCATTAGTCGGTACTAGCAGCATGCTCCGGTTTTCTTGGATAGATATGTGGTGCGCCTAAATGTAGGCTTTTGGTTTTGAACTAATATTAGTAATAATTAAAGTTAACGCTAGGAAATTTTTGTTCATGCCAATGGATTCAAGATCGTTGGAGTCGGGCTACTAGGGGGGACGAAATTTTCATCAGAAATCCTCTACGGGCTCTGGTTTTCGAGATATTAGCGATTTTACGTTTTCAGATATAGTTAATATTATTAATAATTCAAGCTACCTAGGATAGTTTTGTTCATGCCAATAGATTCTAGAAGGTGTTATAGGGGTTAGAGGGGGAACGAAATTTTTATCAGAAATCCTCTACGGGCTATGGTTTTCGAGATATTAGCGTATTAATAATTCAAGTTATTTGTTGCTCATGGAAATGGATTCTAGGTGGTGTAGGGTGGGAGGAGGGAGGAAATTCTCGTCAGAAATCCTCTACGGGCTCGCCATTTCTTGAGTAAGGTTACCTAGCGGCATTAGCCGGAACTACTAGCATGCCTTGGTTTTGCTGTTTTCTTTTATTAGCTGGGAAGTTCAAGATATCAGCATGACGTCATCTTGGTTTTGTTGTTTTCAAGTGTAGATATCAGCATCATTCGAATTTCACAACATGATATCACCTTGGCTTGATGTTTTCTTATTATTATTGGGTCCTGGGGGTGCGTGTAAAAGTAACAGTTGCTCTTTCGAGTGCAAGCACCATTTCTTGAGCAAGGTCCCCTAGCGGCATTAGTCGGTACTTACATATGTTGTTCATCTCGGGCTTGGGGATACGAGATTACTTTCAGCACTCTCCAGCCCTAGGATATTTTTTGTCCATGCCAATAGTATTAGTACTAGTGGGGCTAAAATTTTCATCATAAATCCTCTACGGGCTATGGTTCGAGGATATTAGCGATCTTACCTTGTCAGGTGTAATTAATATTAGTAGCTCAAAAACAAAAAAAGCAACAACAACTATAACCTAAGTTGTGGATTAAAGATTTGATGATATTAATCTGTCGGTGTTTTTTATAAACAAGATTGCGCCATATGATCATATATCTAAAAATAGATCAGGCGAAGCTGATTGGGGCGAATGTAGGTAGATATGCTCACTTAGATAAGTAATGGAAATTAGTAAATGTGTAATTTTGCTCTTCAGGTGGAATGCTTCTGATTTTATTCCTTGCATAAACAAATTCGCACAGTCCAGCAAAGTAAACAAATTCGCAGTCGAATAATGTAAACAAATTCACACAGCAGCCGATTAAAGTAAACAAATTGAGCGATTTATGTAAGATTCCCAATTTCTTTAACTGAAAACAACAACAACCGACTGGAAAGCATCGATTTCATAGATGTAGACTTAGCTTTATATGAATATTCTTTACTCCTTTCTTCCGTAGGCTTTAGAAGGTTTGTAGTGTCCTTAGAACTCACGTTGAAATTATTGCGTAATTAGCTTGTCAAGAAACAGTGATCTGTTTGGGTAAAGAGCAAAATATCAACTGAAAAAACAAGTTATGAAACTACTATTTATATGTATTTGACACATGGGCTTGAAGGCAGCAATTCGTACTTGACCTCTGGCGTCACCTTAACCTTTGAAACCGAAAGTGTCGTCTGCTCTTGGGTTCACTTGGATGATGATGAGTAGTGCAAGTTGTATGGGAGATTATAATTAGCTGTGCTTCTAGTTCAATAGTGAAGACCGCGATGTGGAGAGTGGGTATTTGGAATGATATAAGTCTATTAGGATATGGAAGTATTATTTATTCATCTTTAAATCTTACCATGAAAGTATTAGGTTGGGAGTGGATTAAATTAAATGTTTTGACGAAAGAAGGTGGAGTTATTATATTAATATAGTAAAATATGTTATCTCAGATGAGTATATTGAGAGCTGTGAGTAATATCTCACTCGGGATTTGGTCATATACTTGCCAGCTGTGGATATGTATGTATGCAACACTGAAATGAATTAATGTAATATGTTGTGTAGTGTAAAAGAAAAACTTTCATGGGCGATATGGGGATTGAATCGATGTATGTTATGCACTAGATTGGTGGTATATGTGCTTATTTGATTGAAGTAAAATAGTTTCACGGCTTCCTTACCAAGCCTTATATATATTCATAAAAACGTTGAATCGATGTCAAGAACATGTTAATACTATGAGCAGAGGAAATCGTGATCATTGCAGCATGTTATGAAATTCGATATCTAGAAATAGACCACATGAAGGTTATCGGGGTGGTAAAAAAACATGAAAGCATTAGGATGAGAATGGGTTCAATTTAAGGATTTGGTGAAAGAAGGCGGCATCAGTCACTTTTGTTGAGCCTCAGCGATAGGTCAAATAAAAAAAATGTCAACCGCGCTAATAAATGAAAGTTTTTCTAGCAAAAAGAGTGGTACAAAACGGCATATGGGGAGCTGTATTGGACAGACTAAATTGCCGAGAGTGTTATTGAAAGCCACCAGTCGAGGTGGAGAAATTACTCAACGTGTAAGAAAAAGTAATTTTGTAAAGTGGGAGGAAATAAGATCAGTATTCACAGACGGAATTAGAGCTGCTGATTTATTTATACGCCGTATTAAGAATATTTTAAAACGCCATCTCAATATTAAAGTTAATACAAAGTTGTGTGCTAATTTTGTTAAGAATATCGGTGACAATGAGGTTATAAACGATATTAAATATTTACAAGCAATAACTGGTCCAATCAATGTGGACGATAATTTAAATGAGTGGTATAAAGTTAACATTTTGGATTCAATACTCACTCAGCTGGATGAGTTTCAAAAAAAAGATAGTGGCTGCACATTGGAGTCCATTATACATGTAGCAGTGCAAATCAACTAATTTGAACAGCACCGAGGATCTTCGAATATACCTCTACCGAAGGATATTGCATTAAAGCAAGCTTGCATCAATGTGAAAATAGTGAGGAAGCATGCTTCGCTTGGGCCGTAACATCAGCGCTATATCCTGCAAATGTTCACTCCGATAGGACCTCATCATATTCACATTATTCTACTGTGCTAAATTTAACTGGAATAACATTAATAATGAAGTGGGCATCATATGCAGATAAATTGTGAAAAATTATTGGGATTATGGAGCAATCTTGATACATCAGATTGCATGCATTGTGCGCTGGCCCTCGGTATTTTCCTGTTAAAAGAAGCTATGAAAAGAAATGAATTGAATTATGCTTCTCAGTATTTACCTGTTAAGTGGCAATGATCCCGGACTCGTTCCTCATCGGCTGCAAACGTTTTTTCACATATATGGCAGCAAGTATTTTCCATATGTGAACGCCATTCTTCTTTAGTCAGGGGCTGCATTGGCCTGATGTTCAGCTTTTCCTGTACAGCTATGGAAACAATTTTTTGTAATTCTAATGCAAACCATTGTTGACAGTCCTTTCCTCGATATGCTCTGTAATATGAGAGCTTAGCATCATGCTTGCAGTAGAAATAGAATCCGATGCTGTGAACTTCATGTTCCTGGATTCGCTGGGTATTTTGTTCGTTTCCCTGAATCGGCTTCAATATTGATTCAAGATCAGCATACACACAAAACGGGACTGGATTCTTATGGTTATAATTCTTATATTCCAACCATTTCTTTTCCTCTGAGGGAAACATAATCCTGCAGTCGTTTTGTTTCTCGCATTCAGGAGTGTGTGATGTTAATTTTTCAGCAGAGTAAAAGTAGAGCAAACATCTATCGCATATATACACTCTATAGTTACATTTTGAAGTTTGTTTTGATACAAGGCGCGAAAGATCTTTAATCCAACAGAAATGATATCTGCCATCATCATCATCCATATCATCATCAGCCTGGTCATAGTCATCTTGTAGCATTAAGAGATTTACATGTCGCTCCATCCTGTGTTTTGTAAGTCTAACTGGAACTGTGGTGAAGAAACGCTCTTTCTCTAGGATGAACACGTTTACTGATATCTCGTTCTGGCCTTCAAATTGCGTAATTTGCTTAAGTGTCATGGGAAATGTTATCCCAGTTAAATTTAGCACAGTAGAATAATGTGGATATGATGAGGTCCTATCGGAGCTGACAGTTGTAGGATATAGCGCTGATGTTACGGCCCAAGCGAAGCATGCTTCATCACTATTTTTTACATTGATGCAAGCTTGCTTTAAAGCAATCTCCTTCGGTAGAGGTATATTCGAAGATCCTCGGTGCTGTTCAAATTTGTTGATTTGTACTGCTAAATGTATAATGGACTCCAATGTGCAGCCACTATCTTTTTTTTGAAACTCATCCAGCTGAGTGAGTATTGAATCCAAAATGTTAACTTTATACCACTCATTTAAATTATCGTCCACATTGATTGGACCAGTTATTGCTTGTAAATATTTAATATCGTTTATAACCTCATTGTCACCGATATTCTTAACAAAATTAGCACACAACTTTGTATTAACTTTAATATTGAGATGGCGTTTTAAAATATTCTTAATACGGCGTATAAATAAATCAGCAGCATCCTGTATACATAGCTTAGGATCTGTATGGTTTATATTTACAATAATTCCAGCTCTAATTCTCCACCTCGACTTTTGGCTTTCAATAACACACTCGGCAATTTAGTCTGTCCAATACAGCTCCCCATATGCCGTTTTGTACCACTCTTTTTACTAGAAAAACTTTCATTTATTAGCGCGGTTGACATTTTTTTTATTTGACCTATCGTTGAGGCTCACCAAAAGTGACTGATGCCGCCTTCTTTCACCAAAGCCTTAAATTGAACCCATTCTCAACCTAATGCTTTCATGTTTTTTTACCACCCCAATAACCTTCATGTGGTCTATTTCTAGATATCGAATTTCATAACATGCTGCAATGATCACGATTTCCTCTGCTCATAGTATTAACATGTTCTTGACATCGATTCAACGTTTTTATGAATATATTTAAGTCTTGATAAGGAAGCCGTGAAACTATTTTACTTCAATCAAATAAGCACATATACCACCAATCTAGTGCATAACATACATCGATTCAATCCCCATATCGCCCATGAAAGTTTTTCTTTTACACTACACAACATATTACATTAATTCATTTCAGTGTTGCATACATACATATCCACAGCTGGCAAGTATATGACCAAATCCCAAGTGAGATATTACTCACAGCTCTCAATATACTCATCTAAGATAACATATTATACTATATTAATATAATAACTCCACCTTCTTTCGTCAAAACATTTAATTTAATCCACTCCCAACCTAATACTTTCATGGTAAGATTTAAAGATGAATAAATAATACTTCCATATCCTAATAGACTTATATCATTCCAAATACCCACTCTCCACATCGCGGTCTTCACTATTGAACTAGAAGCACAGCTAATTATAATCTCCCATACAACTTGCACTACTCATCATCATCCAAGTGAACCCAAGAGCAGACGACACTTTCGGTTTCAAAGGTTAAGGTGACGCCAGAGGTCAAGGACAAATTGCTGCCTTCAAGCCCATGTGTCAAATACATATAAATAGTAGTTTCATAACTTGCTTTTTCAGTTGATATTTTGCTCTTTACCCAAACAGATCACTGTTTCTTGGCAAGCTAATTACGCAATAATTTCAACATGAGTTCTAAGGACACTACAAACCTTCTAAAGCCTACGGAAGAAAGGAGTAAAGAATATTCATATAAAGCTAAGTCTACATCTATGAAATCGATGCTTTCCAGTCGGTTGTTGTTGTTTTCAGTTAAAGAAATTGGGAATCTTACATAAATCGCTCAATTTGTTTACTTTACTCGGCTGCTGTGCGAATTTGTATACATTATTCGACTGCGAATTTGTTTACTTTGCTGGACTGTGCGAATTTGTTTATGCAAGGAATAAAATCAGAAGCATTCCACCTGAAGAGCAAAATTACACATTTACTAATTTCCATTACTTATCTAAGTGAAGATATCTACCTACATTCGCCCCAAACAGCTTCGCCTGATCTATTTTTAGATATATGATCATATGGTGCATTCTTGTTTATAAAAAACACCGACAGATTAATATCATCAAATCTTTAATCCACAACTTAGGTTATAGTTGTTGTTGCTTTTTTGTTTTTGAGCTACTAATATTAATTACACCTGAGAAGGTAAGATCGCTAATATCTCGAACCATAGACCGTAGAGGATTTCTGATGAAAATTTTACCCCACTAGTACTAATACTATTGGCATGGACAAAAAATATCCTAGGGGATGGAGAGTGCTGAAAGTAATCTCGTATCCCCAAGCCCGAGATGAGCAACATATGTAAGTACCGACTAATGCCGCTAAGGGACCTTGCTCAAGAAATGGTGCTTGCACTCGAAAGAGCAACTGTTACTTTTACACGCACCCCCAGGACCCAATAATAATAAGAAAACATCAAGCCAAGGTGATATCATGTTGTGAAATTCGAATGATGCTGATATCTACACTTGAAAACAACAAAACCAAGATGACGTCATGCTGATATCTAGAACTTCCCAGCTAATAAAAGAAAACAGCAAAACTAAGGCATGCTAGTAGTTCCGGCTAATGCCGCTAGGTAACCTTACTCAAGAAATGGCGAGCCCGTAGAGGATTTCTGACGAAAATTTCCTCCCTCCTCCCACCCTACACCACCTAGAATCCATTTCCATGAGCAAAAAATAACTTGAATTATTAATACGCTAATATCTCGAAAACCATAGCCCGTAGAGGATTTCTGATAAAAATTTCGTTCCCCCTCTAACCCCCCGCCCCTATAACACCTTCTAGAATCTATTGGCATGAACAAAACTATCCTAGGTAGCTTGAATTATTAATAATATTAACTATATCTGAAAACGTAAAATCGCTAATATCTCGAAAACCAGAGCCCGTAGAGGATTTCTGATGAAAATTTCGTCCCCCCTAGTACGCCCACTCCAACGATCTAGAATCCATTGGCATGAACAAAAATTTCCTAGCGTTAACTTTAATTATTACTAATATTAGTTCAAAACCAAAAGCCTACATTTAGGTGCACCACATATCTATCCAAGAAAACCGGAGCATGCTGGTAGTACCGACTAATGCCGCTAGGGCGCAGTCAAGACCAAATCCATCAATAAAGCTTCCCACCCCTTCACAAATATATAGAACTGAAAGTGATCTCGTATCCCAAAACTCGAGATGAAAAACTTAGAGGCTACGAGTCTGAGATGAAAAATAAGTGAACTCCAGAAACAAAATCGAAAACCTATGCTATTTCCCTATGCTGGAGAGAGCTAAAAGTGGTCTCGTATCCCCAAAGGGGTCTCGTATCCCCAAAGGGGTCTCGTATCCCCAAAGGGGTCTCGTATCCCCAAGATTCGAGATGAAAAATAAGCGAACTTCAGAAACAAAATCGAAATCCTATGCTATTTCCCTATGCTGGAGAGTGCTAAAAGTGGTCTCGTATCCCCCAAAGTGGTCTCGTATCCCCAACATCCAAGACATAAACCAGGACATCCAAGACACAAACCCACATTTAGTATGGATTTACACCACCTAGCGATGGTGGCGCCATCTGTGGCGAAATCCTGGAAGCTAAAACAGTGATCCAGAACCGGCATAGTATATCTACTTAGGTGGGCCAGAACTGAGTCATACGACATATCAGGTCCTTGAACAGGATATTAAAAAGGTGATAAGATTCGTTTAAGAAATTGTTCAAGGCGGAATGCTCTGTGGGGCCAGTTTTTGGGGTATCTGCGAATGAAACTTTGGGATTCACGAAATTATTAATGGAGTTATTGACTGTCAATCTTCTAGTATGGGGCAGTTTGTCTAGCGTTCTGTTTAAGGGTGTCCCTCCTGTCTTTATATTTTTTGTATTCAGGACAACCGCCAAAGCTGGCAGGGTGTCCGGATGTACCACAGTTGGCACATTTCACGGGTTGTTTGTTAGCATTATTTTCGTTAGACTTTATACATACTGCGGAGTCGCGTTCGTCGCCGCAGACTACACATCTGCTCCCGTAGGCGCAGTACTCCTTGTTGTGTCCGAATCTTTGACACCTGAAGCACCTAGCAACATTTCTCTGTCTCTTCCTTTCCCAATAAATAGATTGATGTAAGACAAATCTAATGGCCCTGAGCTCTGAAGTGTTTTCCCCAGCTTCGAGTTGGACTGTGAAAATGTTAGTTCGAATCTCCCGTTCCCTTGTTCTGGCTGTACTAAAAGCGGATACTTTAGAAATTTTAGTGTTGGGAGCTCCTTCATTTAGAGCTAGGATTATATCCTCGATAGGGGTTTCATCCTCTAGCCCTCTGAGTAATATAGAGCTTTTACTCGTTTCCTTGGGGGAAAAGGAGAAGGCTTCAACCTGAGTAGAGCGTAAACGCTCCATCAATAACCCGTGGACACTCACGTTATTAACAAATACCTTACTTAATGTCGGCTACATTACAGTTGGAAGCTGTAATTTCAATAAGTTCCGATAATAATTTAATATTCAACCCGAAAGCAAAAATAGGTGTGCAGAAAGTCTGGACTTTGACAATCGGAGATTGTTTTTTAACAAAATTAGTACCTACAGAGGATTGTCTATCAAGTTTGTGCGTAATTAACTTATTTGGGTTAGTATTACTTTGGTTTATAAAATTAAACTGGTTGGCGTATAACTCGTCCGTGTCCATATCGTCATCATTCGACAGTAATTCGAATTGGTTGTTGAAGTTAATATTAGAATGTGAAACATTACCTTGCTCCTGTTCAAGTTCAGATCTAATATTTCTTTTTTTATTTTTCACCACCTTGAAGTCATGTGTAGCTCCTTGTAATTTATTTTAAATTCCCGTCCAAGATTCGTTCAACTGAAATCTGTGTTGTGTATTATCACAGGAACTTTGAGGCGTGTTGCCATCTGATGCGTTGCTGTGTACTTGATTGATTGTTTCTACAATATGGCTGCTGTTGGCTTCGCTTTACGGAGGATGACCAACCTCAAATTTGCGTAGCTTTTCTAAATCTGCTAGTGATAGCAGGTTTCTTACGCTACTCAAGTCCTTTTTATCCTTTTCAGGCATCTTGGACTGTTTTATGTTTTTTACTTCGTTCAATAGTTTTGGTTTTGCATAGCCGCCACTAATCTGGTCGGCTTTGTGCTGCTACGCCAATTTATTTTTCACTTTTACAGTGTCCTTTTTATGCACTTTGAAACTAACTTCCCAGCAAAATGCTGTAAAACCGTAAAAGATTCAATTATGCGCCCACAAAAATATTATTATTTCCCTTTTTAACAACTATTATTTATATTATTTTTACTAGACAAAATCACGACCACTCGCTTTGATGCAATATGGCGGACCCCGATTCCCGTATCATGGGTATTCGTTTAGAATATGTTTGAAGGTTGTTTCTGACCGAATATTCTTTACAGATCAGCTTGCCTTGGGTTTTACTGTTTTATAAATTATTTACTTTTGGAAGTGTCAAAAAGTGCCGTGAAAGCTTTCAATAGTTTTTTATTTTATATTTTCTAATTTATTTTTACTCTGCTTATTTCTAATCTATTTTTTGTGTATATTTTATATATAATTTATTGTATTTTTATTCAAAAGTGTTAAATTTATATCAATAAATCTTGTAATTCGCTTTACGTTGGAGTGTGTGATACAGTAATGTTTAGGTCTTGGGGTGCTGCGCGTGGGGAGGAATCTTTGTTCATGTTTTATATGTGCATCTGTGCCTGCTCACGTTCAAGTATTCTATGCGTATCTAGTAATTAATATATTGGTGTCAAGTGGTGATAATTATGTTCGTAATTGATTCTGGTGGACCTTATTCTCATGAGCTCTTTTCGACCAGCATCATTTTGATTTGTTGTGATTAAAAGCTATTGACTTACCAAAAAAGTTTCCGGTTAGCTGTGCTGGTGGATGTGAGATGTCTCAAAGGTGCTGTGGTGTTAAGATATGCCACATTTAATAGTCACTTTTGTGTCTTTTCGCACTTGATGTTATTTCTTCGCGGCGCGGTATGGTTTATTATTATTATTGTTATTTATAGAGGTGAATGGGTGTGCTTATTACACTCTGGAATTTTGTATGAAATCGGGCGTTTGTCATTCAGGTTGTTTTTGTGTGTGGGAAGGGATCTTAATCCAGTCAAGATTCTATTATTATTTTCAGAGTAGGTGTGATTTTGGTGATAATGATGCTATATATATGGGGTCTGTGAAGTCGTGGCCGTTTGTAAAAGTTTCTTTCAGGTTGGACTGGCTTGTTTTGATTTTTATATTGGTTATCTGCCTGGTGATATGGAGTGCTGTTTATATGCAGACTTTGAAAATCGTAAGGTGAGTGCAATATGTCTTGTTGAATATATGTGTCGCTCTTTTTGTATTGTGGTTGAGCAGAGTCAACAGACTAAATGAATTGAATGAATGGAGGAATTAATAATTTTTGGTATTACCGTGGAGGTATTGAGGTTGCCTTGAAGTGGTGTTTTAGTTAAAGCTGATGGTTATTTAATTTATTATTATTTATTGACTATTCGGTTCACATAGATTTTCACAATTTCATCGTTTGAATGGTATATTTTAATTATTGTAATTTAGCCCCACTCAGACAGCTTAGCTGGTATGAGAGTTGGGGAATCTTAATGTAATACAATATGTATTCAAATTACTGATAACAATAGATAGATAGTTTTGATCTAGATTATAAACAAAGTATCATATTTTAGTAAATATAAAAAGATCTAATAATAACAAGTTATGGCAAATAATTTTGTAAGTCTATTACAACAATTTTTAGTAATGGTGACGATTTGATGTTGTTCGGCAGTGCGTTATATAACTGTCCAGCAGTGGTTAGTATACCCTGTCGTCTTCTTTCAGTTCTTGATTGTTTTCTGGCGATGTTGGTCTTCTTTCTTGTCATGTGATTTTGTATATCCGAGTGTAGTTCGGCTTCTATATTTGTCCTGATGTTTTTCCTTAGTATATTGTACATGAACTTTGCTTTTTCTATTTGTATGATTTGTTTCAGTGTAAGTTGCCTCGTTTGTTGATAGACTAGATTTGAGGCGGAGTCCCACGGCAGGCCATATAGAGCTTTTAGAGCCCTATTTATTAAAATTTTAACATCTGTTTTTAACCTTTGCGAACATTGTGACCAATTTATAACATTATATCGAATGCGGGACAGGATATGTGCATAATAGATTAGATTTGCTACAGGTCTACTTAGCTTAATATTTCTTTTTAATATATCAATCAACGATGTAAGCTTTTTCCCTAGTTTGCCAACGTGTTGTTTCCAGTTTAACTTTTCGTCAATTTGTAAGCCTAAGTAATTTGTTTCTGGGGTTTTTTGTATACCAGTTGGGCCTATTTTAATGCTGATGTTTTTGTCTGGTTTATTTTTTTGTTTAAGAATCATGTATTTGGTTTTTATCTCATTTATTTTGAGTTTATTTCCACCTGCCCATTTTTTCAATAATTTTAAGTCATCATTCATCATAAATTCTAGATCTTCCCTGTTTTCGCCTTTGTATATTATATTGGTGTCATCCGCGAAAATATGGTATTCTCAACGTAGCTTAGCATATTGCAAATTATTTGTGTAGAGCAGATATAGTAATGGTGCCAACACTAAACCTTGGGGTACTCCGCATGTAGATATTAGAGTATCACTTAACATACCATTTACTCTTGTTTGGATTTCCCGTCCGGATAGGTAGCTTCTTAAGAAGTTATTTGCCACACCTCGAATTCCTAGCGGGCACAAAAAATCCAATAACAATCCGTGATGAACTGTATCAAAAGCTTTTGTTAAGTCGATAAAAACTGCTCCCACATAATAAACCTCGTTAAGTGTTTCCGCTGTAGCTAATTCTGTATTACTTTTGGATTGAAAGCCAAACTGGTTTCTGTCTATGCCTCCATTTTCCGAAATAATTTTTCTAAGCCTGATTTCCATAATTTTTACGAATATTTTACTTAAATTGCTTATTAGGGCTATAGGTCTATAATTGTTCATTTCTGCGGGATTACCTCCTTTGAGAACAGGTGTAATTACAGTTGTTTTTAGACAATCAGGGAATATACCACTGCTGATTGCTGTATTTATCACTTACGCACTTGTCCTCGATCATGATGCCATCCTTACCTGGGGCTGTCTTCTTTTTAAGATTATTAACGACATTTTCCACTTCTTCTGCACTTGTGGGCATTAAAAAATTTGAGGCCATTGTCATTTTGTTTAATGTTGGACTTACGGTTGGAATAGTGTTTTGTACTTTGGTACCAGTCCCATTGAAGCAGATGTTAAATATATTTGGTACTTCCTCGTGATTTTTTATAGACAAGCCGTTTAAATTAATCTCATGTATGTGTCTAGGTATATGGGTTTTTTCCTTATGTAGTATGTCACTGTCGATAATGTGCCATAACTTCCTTGTATCTTTTCCTGCTGAGAAGACTTTCTCATTTATGTAATTTTCCTTTGTTTTCCTTACCAAGGCTGTTACTTTATTCCGCATTCTTTGGTATTTAATTCTCAAGTACTGATTATTCGGGTATGTTTTCATCTGTGTGTACAGGGTGTCTCGTTCTTTCATTTCCATAATAATTTCATCAGTTATACACGGGTTTGATCTAGTTCGGAGTTTTTTATATGTAGTAGGAGCTCTTTTTGCTTCATTCATAATATCTATTATGGTCTCAATTCAGATGTTTTGGATATTTAAGACTTGTTTCTTTACACGTTGTTTATATTTTTCCTTATTTTTTATGGGGATTCTAATTGCCTTCATAGGCTTTTTTGTATAACATTTAGCCGCAAGATGGACTATTATAATACGGTGATCGGAAATGGCAGTGTTGTATAAAGAAATCTGCAACTTATGTGAGTGTATCAGATCTGTGATACAGTGATCGATTATTGTGCATGAGGATGTGTCTTGTCTTGTATAATGTTCTATTATCTCATTATTGGCTATCGAGAAGTTGTTGGCTGCTATCATGTTAGTTAGTACAGTTGTAGCTCTATTTCCTTTTAGTAGGTCAATATTTGTATCACCTATGAAAATTATATCCTTGTATATGGCTAGTATATTTTCGAAATATTGGATAAAATCTAGCAAATGTTCGTTAGGTGACTTATACATTGTCATTATTTTTATATATTTTTCTATAATAATTGTGTTGAATTTTTTGTCTTTATAAATAATACGATAATTTAGGTGTTTGTTGATATATACCGCACCCTCTGGAGTCATCCCTACAACTAAATTCCCCAAAATAGTCGAACATTTGGTATTATTTGTGTTTCCTTCATATAAATCCAAGTCTCGTTTAATACTATTATTTCAATTTGTTGGTGTTTTAATGAGAGTGCTTGGACTTCATGCATTTTATGCCGCAGACTTCTAATGTTTAGGTCTAATATATTTACTTCATTTTTCTTTTGATTCATTTTTGGATGTTTACTATATTATAGTGTGTGCTTCTCTTAATAGATTCAATTTTTCTTATATATTCAGAACAGGCATTGCTGTTAGCCTGGTGGTATTTATAATTATTTGGATTTTTCGTATTTGTTTGGCAATTTACGCATATAGGAGTGTTTGAGTTACATTGGAAAGTGTTATGATCACCTGCACATTTACCACATATAGTTTTGTTCTTGCAGTTATCCGTTTTGTGGTTATAACCGTTACAATTGACACATCTTCTTATACCAAAATCTTCTCTCACAAAAGGCGTGTTCCATTCAATATTTATATATTGGTCCACCATTTTTTTTTTACGTTGAACCACAAACTTCCGTAAAAATTGTCCATTTCTCATTTCATTTGTTTTTTCTGCTATAGACAACTTTAATTTTGTCTTCCTCCGTAATAGAATAATTAAGTTGTTTAAGTTCTAATAGAAGTTCCTCTGTAGTATAGTTTTTTTCTAGGTTGGTTATAAAAAGTTTTGGGTATCTTTCTCTGGTAATATAGATATCATAGTCGGGTCCTAATTTGTTCTTTATGGATTCAGCTATTTTTATGTTATTTGTTTTATTGTCCGATTTAATAATTATTCCTCCATTTTTTATGCTTTTCATTTCTACAATTGGCGTTCTTATATTACTAGGTTGCATATTTGATTTAAAAAATTTTCTTGTAATATCACTAGTTTGTTCTTTTTTGGTTTGACTATAATCCCCTCTGATGCAGGTTTGTTTATTTGTTGACTTGGTAGGGAGTTACTTATGTTTCTCTTTGTTATAGCTGCATAAGAAGTGGCAACTGAGTTGGTATGTTGTTCAATATTTACATATAATTTTTCTATTTCTTTTTCAACCATTTTGATTGAGTTCCCATATTGATCTATTTTTGATAAAGTTTTTTTTTTTGTAATTTAATTATTTCACATAATTTGTTTTCGGATAGCCACCTGATCATGCTTTTGCATTCTCTACAGACCCACATTGCTATATTAGAGTCTTTTATTTTTGAATAGTCTTTTGTACTTACATCACAGCATTTGAGCATTTTTCACAAAATCCCTCACATTGCAGTGCTTTATCTTCATTTCCAACTGTTTTTTCGCATTTTTTGCATTGGAAATCCTCATTGGCATTACACATTTCCGCCATATTTGCGACCATCAACACTTTTATATTTTAATAGAATTATTTCACTACTTTTCTTTAGATAAATAAGTATAAAGAAATTTTTAAAAAATTGAAAAGATAAAAAAAAAAATCGTAATAATTGTTTTTATTTTTGTTGACAGTTAAATAAATCAACCTACTGCTATCACTGCTACAATCTATATAGCAATAGTGGGGAAAGGCTGTTTGTTAACACTCAAGATATATTAATGCTTATTATATATATTGTAACACAATTTCCGCGTAAATAGAAAATTGCTCCTGCCGAGCGGTAGCGAGGGAACACTTTAATACACGGCACGTCGCCGCAACAAATCTTCTTTCAATTGCGATTTATGCCTCCGTTTACAAAACAGTGTTCTGTTGAGAACCTGGCTCACACTTGGATGTAGGATACACTGCAGTCACCAGTCGTTGACTAGGGTGTGGGAATCTTAGGAGATATCGCCCAAACTTGTGTAAAAGTTCCTTTCACGAGATGGAAACAAGTCGGGCGTAGAACAGACTACACTTCGCAGATCTGCTTGCCACTCCTATTTGCGCAATTCTTCTGAAAAGTGTCCCAGTTGAGCTTAACTGCAAGAGAAAACGAACTGTGGACGCAATTTTGCCAGGGGCAGACAAGTTCCACTTAAAACGTACTGACTCGACTCAATCAATAATGTGGAACTATTGGAGAAAGCTTTGCCGATGATAGGAAAAGTCCACTGAAAAGTGTCTCGACTCAACTTGACGATCTATAACTTATCGTGGGAATAGTTGAGGAAGCTTTGGCAGGGGTGAGAAAAATTGCGCTTAAAAGTGTACTTCAGATGTATAACAGCTTGCTAGGAACTACCTCCTCAGAGGAGAAAACGAAGCTCTTCGTTTGAGTGTTTCTTGAAAATGTGGACGGAGCCAGAAGGTGAAAATTTCCGTATCATCTGTTTACTTCCGCCGTAAACTTGACCGCTAATAGCCTGTATTCACGGATTTATCATGTGGAGAATTGGTCGATTCGCGGCCGGCATTTATTAATGTCAGCAATTAGAAAATTCGTCGATTTGCCGTCGGCGTTTATAAATTTCTGAGCCTTAGGATTTTCATCTCAAATCTCACGGAAAATTTATAGAAATGAATAGGGACTAGGCAGGAGATATGTTGAAACCGCAATTGTCAGTTTTCTGTCGATATTCACTGACACAAAGGTTATAGCTAAGTGGACTGATTTGCCGTCGGCATATGTGAGCTTAAGCAAGTAGAAAAAAAATCGATTTACCGTCGGTGTCTAATAAGCGTTCTGCCTTAGAATTTTCTGGCGTTATTTCACGAATAATTTATAGGACCGAATAGAGACTGGGCAGAAGATAAGATAACAACACGATTGTCAATTTTCTTCTTATATTCACTGATACACAGATTATGACTAAATGGATTGATTTACCGTGGGCATTTATGAACTTAAGCAGATAGAAAAAATAACAATTTGCCGTCGGGATTTATTAAGTTTTCTGCCTTTGGATTTTCTAGTGATACTTCACGGAAAATTTAGTCACTCCGAGCACTCTAGAATACTCAGGGTGTTGCAACTGATCTAGAAGTTATAGATCGTAACCGTGGTCTTCGCGTATCTACTGGGAATGTTCACGATTGCTGATTACTCCGGTATGTGGGCAGTTAACGCGGCGTGAATAGCGCGGCTTTATTTTTTTTCACAGATTTCACTTAACCGATTTCGAGGCACGTTATTCCTATAGGGTTTTTAAACAACGAATTAAAGGTAACAAATTGTTAAACTGAGCCGTAAGGAAATATGACACAAAAGCAAAAGAAAATCTGAAATCGAGCCGTGGCTCTATTCTGCGAACAAAAGCGAGTTCAGTACCAGAGTATTCATTGCAGTTCGCAAATAGCACTTAATTATTATTATTGTTTTTTTTTCCTCTCTTTTTTTGTTCAACTTTATCACTTTATAACACACTTTATGATTTGCGTAATGAAAAACCTGAAACAAAATTTAAAGAGATTCGAAATAAAAGAAAAATTTGATGCTCAGTCCAAGCTCTATTCTGGAACCAGAAGAGCCGTCTGTATCGGTATAGTTTTATGTGTAATAGAATCGACCGACCACAATAAATTAATCGTTCAGATGAGCTATATTGAAGTAGCACTAAAATAAAAAAAAACAAAAGCTCTTATCTTTTGCTCTATCTGTAGAGCAGACGGTGCCGGTACCTTAATTTAAATTGCGATGACCAAAGAAAAGCGAGAAAAGCTCGTAACTAATAAATTTCTTTTAAATACTAGCTGAAAATAAGAAAAGAAAAAAAAGAAAGTGGTACTTACCAGTTTGTTCACTTTTTGACTAGGAACAGAATCAGCAGATTCACCTGCCCGTTAGTAAACGGTTTCCTCAACCCGTAACTAGGTTCCTGTTAGCTAGACTTCTTTGTCTTCCTCTATATTCCCTCAATCCAGTTTTTCGAATCACAAGACACCTTCGTTTTACTAAATTTCCTTTTTTTATTCCACTTATAAAATTTCTTATTTACAATTTCAATAAAACTTTTTTTTTAAAGACAGAAAAAATTTTTACTCGATACTTAAAAGCTGTGATCTTTCTTCCACGGTAGACTCTTCTAGACTCCCTTTCTTCTTTCGATCCATGGCTGACCGTTCCCCGATAATGTAGCGGCCAGATTCGACTAGTTGCCAGATGCGGGTGAATTTCCCTGGTGTCACTGGCTGCCATCTCTTGGTGATTTGGGGGTCCCCACTCAGAGATCACATATGTATAGGCGGTCATCGACGACGGTAGCTAAAAGCTACAGTCTGTCTCGCGCTATACTGTGATTTTGAGCTCCTCACTGTGGGGTGTGTGGATAGTTTCGCAACACTACCCCCTTCTGAAGACTCAAAGTTCCATCTGAGTGCCTGTAATTAAAAACATAAAGCCTTATTCAATTCGACGAAAACAATTTCAAAACAAATAAGAAATTAAGACTTATTCCATCCTATTGGCTTGGGGGTTCCCTGAGCGTCTACGCCTTTATCCTGGACATGCTTCTGGCGTCCTGTAGCACTAGTGGGTTCTTCTTCACTGATTAGGATACCTGCTAAAGAGAGGGTTAATAATCCAATTCACAAGCTTAACTCTTTACCATTTATTTATTCAAATTGCTATTATTTCTATTCTTACAGCTAGCGGTGACTCGCCCCTACTCTCCTGGGATTTACAAAGGCTGCCGACAGCTCTGTGTCACCAGTGGGCATTTACCAAATCTATTTAATGACAATTCATTAATAGCCACCCGTATAATCGTTGTTCAAGTTGGTATAACATGTTGCGCAAAAGTGTGTGTTGGTTATTTCATTTAATAAGATTAGTAATAGCCACTGGCCAATGGCGAAGGCATGCTTTTTCTTCAGGGAACGATAGACCACATCATTGAGTCTCCGAGGGCAGAACAAGAAGGGATTCTTAGTTAAACCTATCATCGCTTAGCCGCACCGTTCTTCGAATTCGCAAGAGATTCGAGTCTCCGAGGGCAGAACAAGGAGGGATTCTTAGTTAAACCTATCATCGCTTAGCCGCACCGTTCTTCGAATTCGCAAGAGATTTCGATGAATTTCGATTAATAATAAAAATAAATGCCTCCGAAGCTAAAAAAACTTAATTCTAGAACTATTGCTGTGGGGTACCTCGCCTGATCCAACGTTGTGCTATGCTGAGATTACTTTCGAAACACCATAGTTCTAGTCACATGCACATATTTGATAAGCCTAAGTTTTTTTTTCTATACCAACAGACAGTTGACACATTGCATTTACTCCTAAGTCAAGTATAGGACAGCACATGATCGCATCTATGGTTCAGAGTAGGTGCATACTCCGCTGCCGTATCTCGATCATAATTTATTATTTTTTTTTTTTATATTATCCGTCCGAAGACGTCGTCCTTTTTCATTTCTCTACATTTTTTGTGTGTGGCATCTTTTGCTCTATTTGCGGTATCTTCGGAAGGGTGCGCTCCCGTTAGCTACACGCAGAGATCTTTCGGCCAAATGCAGTAACATTCTACTGTTCCTATCGATATGGCCTATGAATTTGTAGATCATCCAGCCATTCGAGTATTCCAGCGTCTATTAATCGGTTTAGTTCCTTCCATGTAACCTCGAGAGTGTTGGCTCCCGCTGGCCACATACAAGATCCTTCGTCTATGGTGGTCTTTGGCTATGATTTGGTCGACTTGGCCTCAGACTTGCGATGTCTTCTTACCAATCGTTCTAGCCGCGTCAGATTAATTGCAATCATGTCTTCGACGCATCCTCAGAAGTGTCGGCTTCCGCTAGCTACGTAGAAGATATCTCGTCCATGATGATTTTGAAGTCATGTCTTCGACGCATCCTCAGAAGTGTAGGCTTCCGCTAGCTACGTAGAAGATATGTCGTCCATGATGATTCCTTTTCTAAAGCTTAATCGACTTGGCCTCCGACTTGTGACGCCTTCTAACCATTCGATCAAGCCGCGTCAAATTGAACACACAGATGCGTTATTGATCATAGAAACACGGACTCTCTTTAGATCCGTTTTGAGCTTAGGTAATGAGCAGATTCTTGGCATTCTTGTATTCGTCTTTCTATGATCAGCAGCGCACTATTTCAGTCTCTGGGAGAACAATGTGACTTCCTTTTGTGTTGCTCCAGCATAAAACAGGCTGCTTTGTTTTTAGGTATTAGTTTTTAGTACATGTGGTAAGATGTTTAGATGTTTCTCGGATAATTAGTTGAGAATTCTGGATCGACAAGACGCTCATCAGCAAATGCTCTTTATTGCGCGGCGGTCGGGTGTTGTTGCATTAGTTAGTTATTTGAACCGAATCCTGCCCGAGATGATTGCTGGGGGACATCAATTGGTTTGGCTATACCTTGTAAATTACGACCTAATCCTTTTCCGCATTTAAACCCGTATTTCGTTAAAAGATTCAGAGCCGTCTCATTTGAATATTTAATCCAAGGCGCGACAGAATGATTCGGATTATCTATTTCTGATCTTACACGAAAGGTGTTCTTAGCCTGATTTTCTTCGCATCTAAATTTAGAAAGTCTGTCTAAATGAAGTACCCTTCTTACTCTGCCTCCCGGAAACTCAACTCTGTACAAAACGTCGTTTAAACGCGTCAATATAGTTCCGGGTCCTTCCCAGTTTCGTTGCAGTTTGGGGCTCTTACCTTTACGACGCTTTGGATTATATATCCATACGCTTTCTCCTTCTGAAAATCTAAGGGGATGTGCTCTGAGGTCATACTGATTTTTCATGTGATATGACGACAGTGCTAGATTTTTTCGTGTCAAAGAGTGAATCTTGTCGAGAGTCTGCGTTAGCTGTTCGGCATAGTCTGCCGAGTTTCTCGCTATGCTACTGGGTATCGGGCCGTAAGAGATGTCAGGTGGGAGTCTTAGCTCCCTGCCGAAATTGAGTAACGCAGGCGTAAACCGAGTGCTTTCGTGTATGGATGAGCGATAAGCTAATAGGGCTAAGGGAAGATATTGGTCCCAGTTCGTTTGACTACTACTAACAAACTTAGATAAATATTCCAAAAGTGTGCGATTGAATCGCTCAACCATACCATCTGATTGAGGATGTAGTGCCGTTGTTCTGGTTTTTTCTACACCGAAGCGCTGTAGCACATTTTGCAGCACTTCTGCTTCGAAATTTCTTCCCTGATCCGAATGGAGCTGGAAAGCCATTCCAAATCTGGAAAACACGTTTTCTATCAGACCATTCGCGATAGTTTCCGTCTTCTGGTCAAGTGTTGCAAAAACTTCTGGCCACTTTGTAAAGTAGTCGATCACAACTACAGCATATTTATTACCTCTTTCACTCTTAGGTAGTGGACCTAGTACATCGATTGCTACTCTTTCGAAAGGAGCTCCTACATTATAAACTTGAAGCTCTCCCCGCGTTTTCCTGGTAGGGCCTCATTTTGAATGACAGAGGGTACACTTAGCACACCATATTTCCACATCCTTTTGCAAGGTAGGCCAAAACCAGCGCTCTTTAATCTTTTCAGAAGTTTTTCGAATGCCAAAGTGACCACCTTCAGGCTTATTGTGATGGTCCAAGAGGATTTGGTGAGTGTGGCTTGCTGGTGCTACTTTCAGAAGTAGGTCCTGCTCCCTGTATTGGGTGAGGTACAAGACGTTCTCTATCAGTCGCAATCGAGCCCAGAAAGTTTTTAAATGAGGACTTTCACCAATTATTTCTTCTCTTGTGGGTCGTTCGCCTTTCTCTATCCATGTCTTAACTACTTTTAGAATAGGATCTTGATTCTGTTCGTTGGCCAAGTCAAAGGCAGCTTCGACAGATATCAAGTTTACCTTGTGCTCCTGCTCTCGTTGTTCCTTCTGCTAGCAGTGTGCACATTCCTGGCATGGACGTCTAGAGAGGGCATCTGCGTTCAAATGTTTCCGTCCAACTCGATGATCGATGACGAAATTGTACTGTCGAAGTCTCTCCAACCATCTGGCTAGTTGACCATCAGGCTCTTTGAAGTTAAGCAGCCAACGAAGAGAAGCATGGTCAGTCCTAATTCGAAACGATTGGCCAAAAAGATAGTGATGGAAATGGCTAGTGGCACGCACTACAGCTAGCAACTCTTTTCAGGGTCACGCAATAATTCCTCTCGGCCCTACTTAATGTTTTGCTGTAGTACTCCAGCACTCTCTCATCATCATCTTGGACTTGGCTAAGTACGGCTCCTAGTCCAAACTGGCTGGCATTAGTGTCCAAGATAAACTCGCCTTTCATTTGAGGAAATGCTGGAATAGGCGATGAAACCAACCTCAATTTCAGTTCATCAAAGGAGTCCTGTTGCTGTTTCTGCCATTGAAATTTCCGTTTTTCCTCGGTTAGCTCCGACAAAGGTTTAGCAATTGTGGAAAAATTACAAACAAACCTTCTATAGTAGGACGCAAGACCAAGAAAACTTCGAACTTCTTTTTTCGTTTTTGGCACTGGCCATGTTCGTATAGTTTCTGCCTTCTCTGGGTCAGTTCGTAATCCTTGAGAAGATACCACATGGCCCAGGTACCTAACTTTCTGGCGAAGCAGACTGCATTTCTTCGGACTGAGTTTGAGATTTGCCGATCGCAGTCATTGGAATACTTTTTGCAGATTAGCAAGGTGATCTGCAAAACTACGTCCGTGGACAATGATGTCGTCAAGATACACCAAGGCTGTATCTGCTCCTAAATTGCGGAATGCACCATCCATCAGACGTTCGAAAGTGGCAGGGGCGTTACATAAGCCGAAAGGCATTACATTGAATTCCCATAGTCCACCTCCAGTTGCAAAAGCGGTTTTTTCTCGATCCTCATCACTCATTTCAACTTGCCAGTAACCACTTTGCAAGTCGAGCGTGGAAAACCATGTCGAGCCAGCGAATGAGGTGAGCGTATCATCCATTTGGGGAAGCGGATAAGAATCCTTCTTCGTAATATCGTTAAGCCGCCTATAGTCCACGCAAAATCGAGTAGAGCCGTCCTTTTTCTTCACAAGGACTACCGGAGATGCCCAAGGACTGGTAGAAGGCCTTATAATTTCATTTGTTTCCATTTCTTGTATTAACTGGTCCACTTCTGACCTTTTCGCCAGAGGAACTCTTCGAGGTGGTAACCTAAAGGGAGTTGCATCACCGACGTTAATTTTATGTTTCGCGATATTTGTTCGTCCAGCATCACTTGGACCTGTAGAGAAAATATCCCGATACTCTTCTAATAGGGCAGTTAGCGCTATCTTCTCTGTACCAGATAGGCTCTCTTGCGCTCCGTTGAGGACGACTTCAAGGACATCAGGTGTCGAATCATCTGCCAAAGTGGTCGAAGTAGCAACAAAAGCATGTTCGAGTTGTCCAACACAAGTGCCGCGAGGAATAAACACATCACTTGTTGACAAGTTGGCCAATCGTATCGGAATAAACTGAGCTTTTGGCTCGACTAAGACGCGAGCTGCATACACTCCAAAAGGTAGCTCCGAGTGGCGCTTACAATCCAATAATAATGTCGAGCTTTCTTTTAATTCTTGCGAAAGTCTAATTGGAATGATCATCTCACTACGTGCAGCCAACAAAATGTTGTCTGAGGTGCAGATGTCAATAGTTGGATATCTGGGTTTATTGAGCTTCACCGTGGCCTGGCCTGTCTGGCGAACATTACTTTCAAAGTCCAGTTGACATTGGTTGAGGTCGAGGAAATCTACGCCGAGTATGCATACAGGCTCTATATTTGCTACCAACACAGTGTGTGGGAACCTGTAGTTCTCTAGGCGGATATCTACACTCTGTTTACCTAAAACATCAACAACGTCTCCAGTCACACTTCTAATTATGGCACTCGACTCTTGAAGTGTTGTCAGTGATGAGTGACTTAAAAAACCAAAATAAAAGCACAGGGTCTGCTATCTAGCAGTCCTTTCACAGTGAGGCAGTTCTCAGATGGACCTATGGCTTGAATAATTACTTCGTGTCTTATCGGGGCAGTCTGTTCAACATTCTTGTTGCACGGTTCACTCGAATTTTCTTGTAGAGTTTCCGTTTTTGGGTTTACATCCATGAGAGAAGCCGAGTTGTTATAGCTGTTTCCTACATCTGGGGCAACCGAAATATTCATCGACTCGTGCCCCACTGGGTCGATGTTGATGGGTTTCCCGAATCTGAAGGAACTAATGGAGGAACTTCAGAATGAGATGCTGGTCTGAAGGAGTCATACAGCATTGGAGGTTTAGAGATAGGGTTAGTTCTTGGAGCATTGAGCGTTTCTTGAACATTTTGTGCTATCGGGAAGCTGTTATTTACTTGGCGTCTTCGTCGGCGACCATAATTTCGTTGGTTAGCTGAGGTTCGCGGAATCGGAGAAGTCTGAGCTAGATGAATACGCGCATTCCTTCCAACATTGGTACCGATAGACAGTTCCTGGGCCGCAGTTACAGCTTCGTGCAACGTCTTTGGTCCTCTGACTCTAACTAAGGTCCTCAGTTCATCATCTCGAAGCCCTTCTAGAAAACGCAAGGCCACCATTATGTCAACGACATCAGTAGGGCACGAAGGAAAGGCCGCTGTAGCTGGCCTTTGCAACTCTAGCGCAAAGTTAGCAAAATTTTCTCTCGCCCCTTGTGTCCTTCCTGAAAATTGAACCTGACTCGAGTAGGAATCCACACCAAATCGCTGTTATAATAACGCGGCCAGCGCTTCATATTGTATGCGATGTCCTGGAGGAAAAACGCTTAGAACGGAAACGGCATTGCCTCGTAACTGCGTTGCCATAGCATCAGCCTTCTCTTGTTCTGTCCATCGATTTTGGTGAGCAACTATTTCAAATTGCACACGATAGTCAGACCAAGATACTGAGCCATCAAATGGCGCTAGATTACATACGTTGGCAGTTGATGAAAATGAAGAATGTTGCACGGCAGATTGTGGAGGAAGGTTGGAGTTAGATTGTCGACTCAAGTCAGTATTCAGCGTTCGAATGGGAGTATAGTATGGCTGTTGCATTGAGCTAGAGCTAGGCGGCTGTGCTGGGTTTGAATTATGCTGCCGAGTGGAATTGTAGCCATACTGCTGAGCTAAACTGCAACTAGGTTGCTGTAGAAAATTCAGACTAGGCTGCTGAACAAAATTCGAGCCAGGCTGCTGAATCAAATTGAAGCTAGGCACAACAGAACTATAAACAGAATTGGAAGGCCCCCTAGATAAAAGTTCAGGGTTTTGATAGAAGTTCAAATTTTGATTTTGACTAAAACTTGGCTGATTACTCCAAGTAGTCATTGGTTGCAGAGGAATATTGAGAGATTTGGTTAGCGGAGCAGAACATGACAATGGCAATGTTGGAAAAGAAGTAGCAACAGGTTTTGAAAAAAATGTTGATATATGTGTCGCTAAAGTAGTCTGTACTGGGGACGAAGCATATATTGAACCGCCCGTTGTCGTCGTGGTAGTAGTTGTACTGGTAGAGGACGAAGTGTACGCTGTGGGAGAGTATTCGTCAAAAACGCGATTAACAAATGCTGTACCATTTAACATCTTATCTAAATCCTCAACCCTTTTCGACAACTTCGTTACTTGATCTAGGATTCCCGACTCCAAAGCGGCTATAGAGCTAGCTTCTTCGGACTTTAGTTCTTCTTTAATTACCCCGACAACGTCTTTTGCCATAGACATTACCATTGTCTTCATTTTCATTTCATCAACTCTTCTAATTGTTCCGAGTCCATTTTATTTTTGTAGACGAAAAGAAGAATTTAAAAGGAAGGAAGAGAAAAAAATATATAAGTCAAGGAAAAACAAATAATAATAAAAAAAATCAAATTGTGATCAGTGTCACTCAGCAATTCACTTATACTTCAAAACAAACAAAAATCAGAATTCAATTTAAGCTTAATCTAAGATCGAAGTGCAAAAAAAAATCCAAATGGTGATCAATATCACGTAGCAATTCACATACTTTCAAAAAAAAAAAAATCAAAATTCAACTTAAGCTTATTCTAAAATCAAAGTGTAAAAGAATTCAAATTGTGATCAGAATCAATCAGCAATTCACTTACTTAAAAAAAATTGTTTTCAACTATACCACCAAATTATTCGGTGAGTTCACTTGCTAAAGTAGACCAAAAGCTTTAAAACTTATTGGCTGAAACTAAACCAAATTTACGACGCTTATTACAAAAAAAAACGGAAAGTACGTGGCAATGGTTTCTTCCAGACAAATTATTTAACTTTGCTTTAACTTTTATTTTAATATATCCACTACTTGGCCGATACGCCAGCAAGTATAATCTGAAGATTTGCTTAATAATAACGAAAATTCAATATTTCTTCAAGAATTACTTAGTACTTGTACTGCTACACATAGGAGTGCAAGCTACGTTTTTTTTAATTATTTTAGACTAAGTTCCACTTAAAAAGTACTGACTCGAATCAATCAATAATGTGGAACTATTGGAGAAAGCTTTGCCGATGATAGGAAAAGTCCACTGAAAAGTGCCTCGACTCAACTTGACGATCTATAACTTATCGTGGGAATAGTTGAGGAAGCTTTGGCAGGGGTGAGAAAAATTGCGCTTAAAAGTGTACTTCAGATGTATAACAGCTTGCTAGGAACTACCTCCTCAGAGGAGAAAACGAAGCTCTTCGTTTGAGTGTTTCTTGAAAATGTGGGCGGAGCAAGAAGGTGAAAATTTCCGTATCATCTGTTTACTTCCGCCGTAAACTTGACCGCTAATAGCCTGTATTCACGGATTTATCATGTGGAGAATTGGTCGATTCGCGGCCGGCATTTATTAATGTCAGCAATTAGAAAATTCGTCGATATGCCGTCGGCGTTTATAAATTTCTGAGCCTTAGGATTTTCTTCTGAAATCTCACGGAAAAGTTATAGAAATGAATAGGGACTAGGCAGGAGATATGTTGAAACCGCAATTGTCAGTTTTCTGTCGATATTCACTGACACAAAGGTAAGCGTTCTGCCTTAGAATTTTCTGGCGTTATTTCACGAATAATTTATAGGACCGAATAGAGACTGGGCAGAAGATAAGATAACAACACGATTGTCAATTTTCTTCTTATATTCACTGATACACAGTTTATGACTAAATGGATTGATTTACCGTGGGCATTTATGAACTTAAGCAGATAGAAAAAATAACAATTTGCCGTCGGGATTTATTAAGTTTTCTGCCTTTGGATTTTCTAGTGATACTTCACGGAAAATTTAGTCACTCCGAGCACTCTAGAATACTCAGGGTGTTGCAACTGATCTAGAAGTTATAGATCGTAACCGTGGTCTTCCCGTATCTACTGGGAATGTTCACGATTGCTGATTACTCCGGTATGTGGGCAGTTAACGCGGCGTGAATAGCGCGGCTTTATTTTTTTTTCACAGATTTCACTTAACCGATTTCGAGGCACGTTTTTCCTATAGGGGTTTTTAAACAACGAATTAAAGGTAACAAATTGTTAAACTGAGCCGTAAGGAAATATGACACAAAAGCAAAAGAAAATCTGAAATCGAGCCGTGGCTCTATTCTGCGAACAAAAGCGAGGTCAGTACCAGAGTATTCATTGCAGTTCGGAAATAGCACTTAATTATTATTATTGTTCTTTTTCCTTTCTTGTTTTGTTCAACTTTATCACTTTATAACACACTTTATGATTTGCGTAATGAAAAACCTGAAACAAAATTTAAAGAGATTCGAAATAAAAGAAAAATTTGATGCTCAGTCCAAGCTCTATTCTGGAACCAGAAGAGCCGTCTGTATCGGTATAGTTTTATGTGTAATAGAATCGACCGACCACAATAAATTAATCGTTCAGATGAGCTATATTGAAGTAGCACTAAAATAAAAAAAAACCAAAAGCTCTTATCTTTTGCTCTATCTGTAGAGCAGACGGTGCCGGTACCTTAATTTAAATTGCGATGACCAAAGAAAAGCGAGAAAAGCTCGTAACTAATAAATTTCTTTTAAATACTAGCTGAAAATAAGAAAAAAAAAAAAAAAAAGTGGTACTTACCAGTTTGTTCACTTTTTGACTAGGAACAGAATCAGCAGATTCACCTGCCCGTTAGTAAACGGTTTCGTCAACCCGTAACTAGGTTCCTGTTAGTAGCTAGACTTCTTTGTCTTCCTCTATATTCCCTCAATCCAGTTTTTCGAATCACAAGAAACCTTCGTTTTACTAAATTTCCTTTTTTTATTCCACTTATAAAATTTCTTATTTACAATTTCAATAAAACTTTTTTTTTTAAAGACAGAAAAAATTTTTACTCGATACTTAAAAGCTGTGATCTTTCTTCCACGGTAGACTCTTCTAGACTCCCTTTCTTCTTTCGATCCATGGCTGACCGTTCCCCGATAATGTAGCGGCCAGATTCGACTAGTTGCCAGATGCGGGTGAATTTCCCTGGTGTCACTGGCTGCCATCACTTGGTGATTTGGGGGTCCCCACTCAGAGATCACATATGTATAGGCGGTCATCGACGACGGTAGCTGAAAGCTACAGTCTGTCTCGCGCTATACTGTGATTTTGAGCCTGTGGGGTGTGTGGATAGTTTCGCAACAATATTTATCTTAAGACTTTATTAAAACTTTTTATATAAAAATGCGTCACCGTTCGCTATTATGTTGTACACTATGGCTCCTTTGGATTGTGTCACTATCACTCTGTATGCAGATATCACTTGTTAACTTGTGTGTATCTTGAACTGTTGTTCAAGGGCTGTTATGTGATGAGATTTTTAACTACATATATGTCACTAACCACTGCGAAAGATATACACACACTATATGGTGGTGATCTTCTGTAGCCTAAACTGTTGATGACCGTGCATATAAGATGCTTAAATCGTGAATTTATGTTGACTTGTATTTTGGGAAACTTCTAGGATTTGTGTATTTTTTTAATTTTTATGCGTGTCTGAACTACTCCGCGGCGATTAATAATCTGGCTTCTAGTTTTATATGCTTGTATCAAGGAGCTGTAAAGTGTATCCTACTTAATTTATAATTATGAGTACTTATTATGTGTAGTTCCTGCCTGAGTAACTCTTATGGAACATGGGTTATTACCTGTTGTTGGTGTTGTGTATATCTTTCTGATGGCTTGGGTACATATCGTGATTGCTTTGTTCAATTGGTCTTGTGTACATGGGTTCGTCTATATACGTAGGGTTTTTATTATGCGTACCGAGGTGGTTTATTAGTGCATTTTACGGGAGAGTAGATTTATTAAGGCCTGCATTTTCCTGTTTTTAATTTTTAGCTATCTATGAATTGGTAAAATCTTTTTTATTATTCTAAATTTTATGATTTTCAGTTTTGGGTAAGGGTTTTTCTCGGAACCTGCTGCTTTGAGTTGTGCTGTACTGTGTTTCCTGTTGTTGGAATCTGCTGGCGACGTAGCTATGCTTAGAAATAAAGAGGTACAGTCTCCTAGCTGAGGATATTCCATCCATGGATATTGAGTTTATTTAATTTGAATGTTTGACCTATATTTTGTCGTTTTTATGCAGGTCTTGGCTGCTCTGAGGGAATTGTGACTGGAGTTGTTGATATGTAGGGGTGTCTTTATAGTGCTGGGCTGTTCACTTTCTGGGTGTCCCTTTGGGGGGGGGCGGTGTTATTATTTGCACAGTGTATATGCGGAGGATCGGGAGCGGAACCATTGGCCACGTGTAAAATGCCTCCAGCCGAAAGCAATTGGTCCGGTGTGGTCTGATCAACACGATCAACGTTTGATAGTATCCGCATTATGTATGCACGTTCGAGTAGGGATATGTGTGGTCTTGACCGCCGCCCACTTGGTGTGTCAGCTGGAACCTGGGGGGTAGATTCCTGGTTTTCTTCCTTTTCGGTAGCAAGTATCTGTGTGAAGGTTGTGGTATGATTTATTTGGTTAAATTTATTCTGGTTTAATGCCGATTGTGGTGGTTTAATATGATCCGCAGGTTTCGGAATGGGTTTTTCTGTTTAGGGATGTGGGCGGGTTGATTGGTGTAGGTGTTTATTACTCCTATTGAATAATTACATATGCAAGGGGTGTCCTGGCGGAGCAGATAATTTGATGGTCAGCGCGGGGCTATTGGCCACAAGTAAAGTGACTCCAAACTGTGTCATCTGTTTTATGTCTGTAGCTCTGTTTAGGAAATCGCATGGGTTGACTGTGGCGTACTGCTATGTATACGTTAAGACGCATATAGGTTTGCTTCATCGTTCGTATGGTGGTCCAGTTGGTGTCGGGGTGTGGCTTCTTAGTCCGCTATTTCTCCATCAGTCATGCCTCTCAGCGAAGTAATAATAATAATTATTAATTATGTGGTATGTGTGCGGGTTAGGGTATGGGCTATTATATCGTGGAGGAAAAGTAAAATATATACAAGTATTTGGTGTCTAGGTGGTTACGGATAGTCGTTAATCACGTTAGATATATTTAGGCTTAAATCTGCTTCTCCTATTAATGCTATAATGGCTGCATTCCTTTGTATATTTGAAATGCCTTCCTGTTGAGATCTCTTCAAGGGAGATGTATTTTTTGGTGTTGCTCTCGTTTGTGTCTATATAGGTTACTATAAACTTTGAGGCTTTACTGTTCCCTCTTATTCTGTCAAGGATTTTTATTTCTGGGCCAATGGTGTGGCCTGTGGTTCTGAGGTGTCTTGATATTGAGCTCTTCAGATTAGCTTTGTGTGTCTCTATTGGTCCAGTTATATTCTTCTGCTTTGTTTGGCACAGATAGTGCAATTCACAAATCGCACATTTGAGTTCTATGATTTTGCTCCATTCTTCTGGTTATACCTTATGTGATGTGGAGTTTCCAGAGTAGTATTTGGTGTCATAATCGTAGTTCCTATTATTTCTTCTATATTTACTTCTATGCCTTGTTTTTGGGGGGTTATAGGGTACTAATCTAACTGTATCTATGGTATTGTGTATTTTAACTATAAGTTTATCAGTGGTATGATCGGTAAAAGGTATCCTAATGAAAGTGCCTTTTCTTTGGGGGGTTGCTTATGATGGATTCTATTTGGCTGGGATGGGGGACATTAACTGCTGCTAGGATTCTCTCCTGTTTGTTTCTTGGAAACGCAGTCTTCTGGCAAGCTTGTCGATATCTACTGTTGATGATGGCAGCGGAGTGATTGTTGTTAATCAGTTCTTGTGTGAGTTCGTGCACTATCTCCATTTGGTATTCTGAATCTGTTACCTTAAGTGCATATGTTAACCTATGTATTATCGTGTTTGTTTTATATATGGTTCTCTAATTGGAGTAAAAATTGACCAGTCTGTTCAATGAGGTTTCTTTCTTGTACCATTTTGTTTTTAAAGATGTTAGGGTTCTAATTATGGTGGAGTCTAAATAGTTTATTTGCTTATCGATGTTTTCTTCCTCCATGGTTAGTTCCATGTCTAGGTTGTGCTCAAGCAATTTTTAGTGTTGTGTATACTGCTCTTTCTGGCGTATAAAAAGAAGGCATCCACATATATCCTAATAAATGCTACTCGCATTGCTTGGAGTGCAGGGAGGATCCTGTTGGCTGTATAATCAATGAACATGCTTTCATATTTGCTGGATGTTTTGCTTCCCATTGAAATTGTTCGATTGGTATAGGTCTAATTCAATTAGGTTCATCAGATTTTGGATATTATAGGTATCTTCTATTCGAGGACCTATAGTTTTCTTGATTAGATGTGTGAGTTTCTTTAGGTTTAGATTATTGAACATGTCTCTGACGTCCATGGTATATAACTCATGTTCTTCTATGATTTTTATGCTTATCAATTCTTCCCTAAGCGTGGCTATATCCTTTACATTGGGGTCGAATTTAAAGAACTGTAGGTGTCGCATATCATCTAGTGCCTTATTAATATATTTACCTAGTGTTGTGTTTATAGATCGTGTCTTATCGACAATGGGTCTCATTTAAGGTTGGGGTTTGTGGATTTTTATTAGTGGGTGCATAATGGCAATCTCGTTGACATAATCAGTGAGTTCTCTCAACATGATTGCGTCTTCGTGAGTGCGTCCTAGCAGCGTTGGTCTGCTTCCTTTGATGCACAATCCTTTGTCTCTGATGAGTTTCATTTTGTCTTTGTACGATAGTTCAATAGCTTGTAGGATTCTGTCTTCGTTATCTTTGTTGATCATTTTGTATATGCCCTTCTGAATTCCTTCCTCTATCATTTCGTTTACTAGGGCGTTATATTGCTCGGTGTATAGGGTTACGGTGACCTTGCCTTTATCGGCTTCCATTATAGTTATGTCTGGTCTATCAACGAGCATGGCCTTGATTCGTCCTATTGCCATGTTTATTTTGTGATCCATCTTTGTTCGCTTGCGATTCCTGTTAGCCTTGATGTATTTGTGCTTTGCAAGGATGCTAATTCTTTGCTTGTAGTTAATTGGGTCTGCTTCTTGTGTAATATCTGCTATGTTGTTCAGGGTGATGAGTGTTTCAGTTATGTCGACAGTCTCTACGGGCAGCACCAATTTGGGGCCATATGATAGAATGGCTTCCATGTCTTGGTCCATCTCGTAGCACGTCAGGTTTCTGAATCCTCCAGTTATCTGTCTCAGTGTCATTGTGGTAAGGTGGTGTTTCTGTGGTGATAGATTGAAGAATAGAAGTGGTTCGTGTTAGTAGTGTCGTAATAAAGAGTTTGGAATATGTGTATGTAGGGCTTATACGTATAGTATGGGCATCTCCTATTTATTTGATAGATGCTGCCTTATGAATTCTCATTAATCATTGGGGGGTATTGCGTGTATATATGTAATTATATAGCTCGGGAGATGACGGGATTGACCGCGTGTGACCAGGATGGTACTCGTTTCCTACATCCTCTCCCTGGATGAGCGCACCATCAGATGCTCTGGGTTTATATGTTCTATGTGTTATTGAATCTCAAGGCTCGGTGATCCATCACATATACACATGTACTGGTAATGTTTATGTGTGGATATTTGGTCGATCCGCACCCAATTCTACTCTTATTTTCACTTCGGTCTTCCCAGATATGATTACTATTCCAGTGCCAAATTAATGACTCGAAAGGGTCGTGTTTTAGTCCCCGAACGTTCACAGCACTGATCAGCACTTTCTTGAAGCTTACAGTGTACTGGCCGGACGCGGTCATCAGGCGTCTTCGTCTTCTCCTTTATCGTCCTGCGTGCTCAACGTGATGTTGTTATTTTCTAGGAACACTCAAAAGATTAAAATATAGTGGTGCAGGATATCGTGTAGCTATGTGTCCAAACGGGAGACTAGCCACAAATCGTTGAGACGAAATCGTGGTGCACCATTTTTGTCCATCGCTGCCCTGTTTTTTTTTTAGTTTAGTTTATCCACGGGACGGCCGTCAGTTCTAGTACTAAAGGATTTCATTCAGTACAAATTGTAGGTGGCTCTATTTTGTTTAGAAGGTTGCTAATATGTGGGGTCAGAATTCTGATGGATGTCCGCCAGAATCGAGATGTGGTGGATTTTATTAAAATAGGTATGCAAAAAATTTGGAAATTTGGTGTGTCATGTCACCAAAGCTTATGAACCCTCTTTATTGTTACTGGTGAGATATATAACTTCCTTGTATCTTTTCCCGCTAAGAAGACTTTCTCGTTTATGTAATTTTCCTTTGTTTTCCTTACCAAGGCTGTTACTTTATTCCGCATTCTTTGGTATTTAGTTCTCAAGTACGGATTATTCGGGTATGTTTTCATCTGTGTGTACAGGGTGTCTCGTTCTTTCATTTCCATAATAATTTCATCAGTTAACCACGCGTTTGATCTAGCTCGGAGTTTTTTATATGTAGTAGTAGCTCTTTTTGCTTCATTCATAATATCTATTATGGTCTCAATTGAGATGTTTTGGATATTTAAGTCGTGTATCTTTACATGTTGTTTATATATTTCCTTATTTTTATTTGTATTCTAATTGCCTTCATAGGCTTTTTTGTATAACATTTAGCCGCAAGATGGACTATTATAATACGGTGATCGGAAATGGCAGTGTTATATAAAGAAATCTGCAACTTATGTGAGTGCATCATATCTGTGATACAGTGATCGATTATTGTGCATGAGGATGTGTCTTGTCTTGTATAATGTTCTATTATCGCATTATTGGCTATCGAGAAGTTGTTGGCTGCTGTCATGTTAGTTAGTACAGTTGTCGCTCTATTTTCTTTTCGTTGGTCAATATTTGTATCACCTATGAAAATTATATCCTTGTATATGGCTAGTATATTTTCGAAATATTGGATAAAATCTAGCAAATGTTCGTTAGGTGACCTATACATTGTCATTATTTTTATATATTTTTTTTCTAATGCTTTTTATTTCTATAATAATTGGGTTGAATTTATTGTCTTTATAAATAATACGATAATTTATATGTTTGTTGATATATATAGCAGTACCGCACCCTCTGGAGTCATCCCTACAATTAAATTCACCAAAATAGTCGAACATTTGGTAGTATTGTGTTTCCTTCGTATAAATCCAAGTCTCGTTTAATACTATTATTTCAATTTGTTGGTGTTTTAATGAGAGTGCTTGGACTTCATGCATTTTATGCCGCAGACTTCTAATGTTTAGGTATAATATATTTACTTCATTTTTCTTTTGATTCATTTTTGGATGTTTACTATATTATAGTGTGTGCTTCTCTTAATAGATTCAATTTTTCTTATATATTCAGAACAGTCATTGCTGTTAGCCTGGTGGTATTTATAATTATTTGGATTTCTCGTATTTTTTTGGGAATTTACGCATATAGTAGTGTTTGAGTTACATAGTAAAGTGTTATGTTCACCTGCACATTTACCACATATTGTTTTGTTCTTGCAGTTATCCGTTTTGTGGTTATAACCACTACAATTGAAACATCTTCTTATACCAAAATCTTCTCTCACAAAAGGCGTGTTCCATTCAATATTTATATATTGGTCCACCATTTTTTTGTACGTTGAACCACAAACTTCCATAAAAATTCTCCATTTCTCATTTCATTTGTTTTTTCTGCTATAGACAACTTTAATTTTGTCTTCCTCCGTAATAGAATAATTAAGTTGTTTACGTTCTAATAGAAGTTCCTCTGTAGTATAGTTTTTTTCTAGGTTGGTTATAAAAAGTTTTGGGTATCTTTCTCTGGTAATATAGATATCATAATCGGGTCCTAATTTGTTCTTTATGGATTCAGCTATTTTTATGTTATTTGTTTTATTGTCCGATTTAATAATTATTCCTCCATTTTTTATGCTTTTCATTTCTACAATTGGCGTTCTTATATTACTAGGTTGCATATTTGATTTAAAAATTTTTCTTGTAATATCACTAGTTTGTTCTTTTTTGGTTTGACTATAATTCCCTCTGATGCAGGTTTGTTTATTTGTTGACTTGGTAGGGAGTTACTTATGTTTCTCTTTGTTATAGCTGCATAAGAAGTGGCAACTGAGTTGGTATGTTGTTCAATAATTACATATAATTTTTCTATTTCTTTTTCAACCATTTTGATTGAGTTCCCATATAAATCTATTTTTGATAAAGTTTTTTTTTTTTTGTAATTTAATTATTTCACATAATTTGTTTTCGGATATCCACCTGATCATGCTTTTGCATTCTCTACAGACCCACATTGCCATATTAGAGTCTTTTATTTTTGAATAGTCTTTTGTACTTACATCACAGCATTTGATGTGGAACCATTTTTCACAAAATCCCTCACATTGCAGTGCTTTATCTTCTTTTCCAACGGTTTTTTCGCATTTTTTGCATTGGAAATCCTCATTAGCATTACACATTTCCGCCATATTTGCGACCATCAACACTTTTATATTTTAATAGAATTATTTCACTACTTTTCTTTAAATAAATAAGTATAAAGAAATTTTATAAAAATTGAAAAGAGAAAAAAAAATCGTACTAATTATTTTTATTTTTGTTGACAGTTAAATAAATCAACCTACTGCTATCACCGCTACAATCTATATAGCAATAGTGAGGAAAGGCTGTTTGTTAACACTCAAGATATATTAACGCTTATTATATATATTTATCTTAAGACTTTATTAAAACTTTTTATATAAAAATGCGTCACCGTTCGCTATTATGTTGTACACTATGGCTTCTTTGGATTGTGTCACTATCACTCTGTTGTGTTATCGGTGTGCTAGGCTATTCTGTATTAGCAGGAAGTGCTGAAAAGACTCTTCTAGCTCTTCTGACAACTTTGACATGAGATTGATGTATAAGTCCTCAGTCGTTTCGTATATGTTGCCTTCGGCATATTCGCTGTCAGCGCCGTTTTCGGCTGACCAGATTGCTATATGCATTTCTGTGAATGCTTGCCATAGCTTTTCGAGAGACTGAATGCGAGTAGCATAATATTTCTTTCCTTGTTTGGTTTCTGTACTTGCCTTGCAATGGTTAATATCGGCTTTTTCAATTTGTTTTTTGTGAGAATTAATATATCGACATCCGCCATTATGTTCTTTTAGTCTTATCCGGCTCGAAGTACCAATGTTAAATCCCAATCTGCGTTTAACCATAAAATTCGGGGAGGTGCCGGTTGGAAGGATAAGACTGAAATAACTGTTATTTCTGATATGTCAATAATTCAATTTATTTTTCACAACTATTCTCTTAACCTAGACCTTAGTGCTACTCAAACCAAATTAAAACCAAATAATAAAATGCAAATGATACAAATAATATCAACCAACGAAAAATTAAAAATTAAATGAAGTAATAATTCAAACAAAATTAAAAGAAGGAATGGCGTTTTTTAATTGATCCAATGCTGGGATGCTGGACTTTTTACCCTGAAAAATAGAATTCTCGATTAATTCCAATTCTATTAAAAATGGGTAGCTTCACTTGATCTGCTCATATAAAAAAAAGCTATACTTCAGATATTCTTCCTGCTAATAAAGCTGAAAAAATAAAATAATAAAAATAATTAAATAGATATTAGTATATCGGGGTCAAATGTCTCCCTTAGATTTGTTAAACAAGACCTAAATTCGGTTTAACACCGCCGATCTGTCCTGGCGACTGCTCAAAATGCGAGTGATTTGCTACTTCCAGTAGCTCGCTATTTATAGGCAGAAACACAATAGAAATTGTGTCTGCCTGTGGCGTTGCTATGACGCTCACGTCGTTTGTGAGATTTTTATATATTTAGACACCCAGTGACGTCATTATAGTCTAATCGGAATATTTTTCTCTATGCTATGAGCTGCCATTTTGGTTATAGTTTCATTGCAGCTGTTAGTTGGAGGTAAGTTTGTGATGTTTTAAATATTTATTTATATTTATTAATAATATATCTCCTTTTCAGATTTTTGGTTTCCTTGAGACTTCGTGGGATAATTACTTGCATCGTGGGAATTGATATGTTATTTGTTTTCACGTAAGTTTTCGTTTTAATTGAAGTCTCAGATCGCGAATGATCTGAGACTTCTATTTGTTTATTATGTTATATAGATGCAACTGTTTTTTTTTTTATTTTTTAGCTGCTGCGGCACCGTGGGAGGATTATCATCGTGGGATATTGAATCGTGAAATTTGTTTTATATTAATTTGTGTTCCTCGACGGAACAGAATGTGAATAAAATTAAAAGTGTAAGAGAAGGATGTAACAACAGAAGGAAGTGTTATTAAATAAGAAGTTAATTAATGCTGATAGAGTTAACATAAAGAAAAGGTGTTTTGGTACAAAAATAGTGCTATCCAGGATTGTTGATAAAAAAGGATTAACAGAAGCAGGTAGGGTGCTTACGGAATTGCCCCCCAATTGGGACAGCAGTTTACCACGTATATAATATATAACACAAGCACAGCTACTTCGCCACCTGGCCGAGCGGTCACCAGTTGAAGGCGATTTGATCTCGGCAATTTGTGGAAAATGCGCCGAATTCCAATCACTTGTGGCAAGCGGGGAGCCTTATCACCTTGGATTCCTGGTCTTCTACTCTGAATGAGATCCGATGAAGCACCCCCCCCCCTATACTACCGGCTTGTGTATAGTTATGTGGGTTTTTTTTTAATCTGCTTACCTCAGCTTTAGCCAGAGTAATAAAAATTAAAAACTCGCTATTTCTTGGAAGGTACTGCTTCGGATTTATCTTTTATTTTTTCACAAACTCAGACTACTCTCCTTATCTCGCCTTATATAAAAAAAAAAAAAATCGCGCCTACGTGACTAAAACTGTTCCTCAATTCTCTGCGATCTTTTACATAATTGCCCTGGGCCGACCTCTATCTGTCACCTGTTCGTTAGCTTCAGAATTTCTTAACAGGATTTCGTCTAATTTTAACTATGACTACGTGGTAACTTTCTTATTTTCTTTTATGTCAAATCTCCTCGAATTTCAATTTTGATAATACATGCCAAATTGGTTTCACATTTATTTTTTCCGTATGTCAAATTTCTCATTTACTTTCAATTTTTAATACCTGTCAAATTACATTTACATTTTAATTTTTAATAAACTTACTCTAATTTCAGATTCTGATACGTGCCAAATTTCTTTTACATTCATTTTTTCTGTAAGTCAAAGTTTTCATTTACATTCAATTTTTAATACCTGTCAATTTACTTTTACATTTTATTTTTTCCTGTATGTCATAGTTTTCATTTGCTTCCGACGCTTTAATAAATTTTAGGTAATGACGTTTACTTTTATCTCTGTCCAAATTGTCGGCATACTATAGATTGCAGGTGCAATATACGTTTTCTATTTTGACGTGTCAAACTAATTCATTGAGAAACTTATTCTGATGCTAGGTCTAATCACAACTCCAGCAAAATGTTCTGGTACTCGGGTACATCGATTGGGGTGGTTCATTTGAATTTGAGCAGATTTGAAGAAGAATTGTAGTGACGGCTAGGAGTGGAATGGAAACGAGTCTTTACTTTGGGTTTAGGGTTCTGCTATGGTTCGAGGTCTATCTTCTGACAGAGAAGCTGTCAGATTGTATGATGTTGACTTGCTGACTGACTTTCTTGTAATTTGTGTTTATTTTCTCGACCGTATTTCTGCAAATTTTTACCCATAAACAGATTATAAAGGAACATTGTATTCTTGTTTCTTGGCCTGAGTTTGCCGCTACACACGGAGGATAAAATTTTGAACGTTACAACTTTAAAACCCGGTTGTGTAGGATCAGCTGCTGCTGCTGCTGTTGATTCATATATTGCCTTAGCAAACGATTCCTTAAGTCATGTTGGTGCCGGAATATTCCTGCAGACTAAGACAGTACAGGGTCTGGCTGTAGATGTCAATATATTTGCCAGCCTTACTGGTAGTACAGGGGCCTCTGCGAACATACATCGCTTGTTGGAGTTATTTTTATCGTCCCCATCTATCGCCGCATATCCACAGATAAGTCTACTTTTCTTTAGTTCACACAGCGTATATGGGCGCTTCTTTTGTTTTACTTTGTATATTTTGTTTTTAATGCGAACTTGCTATGAAGCCTGGTTTTATTTTCAATTTCTTACCGCCTTGCTGTAGCAGGCGGGGTGGTAAAGGAACTACCAGGTTCATCATAGATGGACAGGTCTCCTAACATTGTTGGCCACAATTTATGGGAGGCTGACTGCTAGGGCTGAGGCTGTTGCTAGTGACTAACAGGAGCGGGGTAAGTCATTTTGTTACAGTACCCCACCCTCATAAGCTAGTAGATCCGTCCAAACTGTGTAACAAACCTTGCCGTTACAAAGGAAAGCCGTATCCTTATACAATTTCAGAGGAGCCCGCAAGGAGGCTTGCTCCATTAAAAGGTGCCGGGCAAGACTAACTCTATTCGTACGTGGCAAGAATTCCTTTAAATTTCTTCATATTTCAAAGCGTACACCTAGATTCTCATAATTAAGTTGAAACGTAAGTTGCGATAAGGTCTCGTTTCTAGACGCGCACTCTCGTCGAGATTAAAATGAGGAGGCGCAAACAAAAGTAATGATTCAGGTTGGCACAAGCCTTTGAGAGCCTCAGCGAGCGTAGATTTTATTGAATGTTACATAAAGTGCTACCAATCATCACAGCCTCAGAGGTATAAAGCCATCTGCTTAACACGATTGCCCCTAAGCCTATCACGACAAACTGGAGAAGAATATCACAGAAATTTTTGAAGTACGCCTCAAGATGTCATACCAATAACATCCCCTCGCGTAATGGAGATGAAGTTTTACCTGGGGTATTTATGAAAGAATCTTTCACTTTTAAACTTATGAATTAATATAAAATATTCAGTTAAAAGGTTAATCTGTCTTATATCTTGAAATAAATCACCTGAATTTGATTACACGGCCAAGTTCACAGAGACCGCTCAAGGGCCATTCTTAAAGTAGACCACGAGAAGGAAGTATTAACATCAACATTCCAACCTTTAAGCGCTATCATGTGTAAAGGTTCAGGAGCTTCAGTTGATCGATATAGCTAATCGATTTGGTCATTTTTGCTGTTGTGGTTTCAGTGACACAAATTAAATAATGTAGGCTAATCCGTTACAGTAACCTGGGGTGTACTTAACTGATTTGCTGGTCAGACTGTGAAACAGTGAATTTACAGCATTCCTAAAAGAAATTGAATTGGTGTAAGAAAAAATGGAATACAAGCGTAGACAACGAATTTATATAAATAATGTTAAGACGTTAAGCATGGTCCACACAAGCAGGGAAACCTAAGAAGCTGGTTATGTAAACTTCTTAAAAGGCTCCCATGCTTACATGGCGCATACGATTATGAAGTTCCATTCAGTAACACATTAAAAGAAACATTATGGTATAAAAGTAACTAAAGGTTAATACATTATGCAATAAGGCGAAGTAATCTATGTTCCGTCCAACTTTCTTTAGACGTTTCTTAGGTTGCGATAAATATATGTTATTTACAAGAATGTATATGTTATTTACAAGAATGTATATGTTAAACACACGCGAGTAATATTTTACGATAAGAATAAAACAGAAAAAATAAAAAGGTTGTAACATGATTCTGAAATAATTTCAATTTAATTCATATCTGACAGAAAGCAGGAGATTGTCAAAATTGTAAGTGTCAACCAATCGGGTATGGCAGGTAAAGTGTAAAATAGATTTAAAGTATTTTATGGTAGTAGAGGTACGAATGAATGTGACCATAGGCACAGTTAGAGTTAAAATTAAAAAATATTTAAGATAAGCCCTATTTGTATGAAATAATTTTATGCAGAAATAAAGAAAAGGAAAAGTTTGTAATTAGTGAAAATTAGTTTATAATTTATATAGATGAGAAACAGTAGCGATAGTAAGTGCTAAGGACATTAGGTCGCTAAGTGAGGTAATTATAAGATGCCAGTGGGTGAACAGAGTAAGGCAGTACCATCATGTCAACTCGCTTGGAGACGTAAGGCCCAGAGTTCGAAACAAAAAAAAAACCAGCAGTGCAAGATCCGGAAGCCATTTTTGATTTTGATTCGTGGCAGAAGTGAAAATCACGGGCTCGAAAGAAAGCAAGTTAAGTCCAGAAGTCCGCAGTTAAAATTGTAGAATGTCTTACAGTGGTCTTAACGATTGGAAAAGGTGTATTGAGGCGTACAGAACAGCAAATT